>MU228015.1:3323065-3339001 GCA_018584345.1 Thuja plicata
TATAGGAATTAATTATTTAAACAATGAAATTGCTTTTTAATAATTAGGGGACTATAGCCATTTTAATTAAATTAAATAGGCAAGGGGGAATGGGTTATTTTGCAAGTGGGTATTTGATTTAGGGATTATTTTAATTCCTTTATAATTAAATATTATAGCCATGTTTGATTTTGATAATATTTGATTGGTCAAAATTAATTTAAATTGTATGGCTATAATAGTTAATATAAATCAGTGATAAAAGTCACCTAGGACATTTAAATTGATTTAAAGAATTATGCCAAGCAGTAACAGGGTCGTTTGGACATAATCAAGGGTATGATCACACTTAGGGAAAATAGGGTCCATAGTTAGAATAGACCAAATTTAGGTGGTTACACATTCTAGGTGGCTCGTCAGATATACTAATGTCCATATTAATAGGCACAAAGAGCTCATCCCAATCATTACAGCTGTCACCGCCTATAGGGCTAAATTAGACAAGGGGAAGTAAACCAAAGCTTAGATAGATTCCCTCTTGTGCTAAAATTTTTATAGTATTGTAACGGATAAACCTTGTTTATCATTTCTGATTGGAGAAGTGGAACCATTTCGGTTACCCTTTTGTAACGGTCCAACTTTGGAACCCTATATGTACTATTTTCCAAATCAATGAAAAGGTCGGCTAAATTTTGGTGTGAAAGATAGCATTTTGCTAAGTCAAATTTGTGTCTGAATGCCATTTCTTTAACTGCTCCACTGCATTGCATTTGTCTATCTATTAAATTTGAATGTTTCTTTGGAATTAGATTTACAGTTTGTGGTTGAACTAGAATTCTGTATTATGATTTGATACAGTTAATTAGGGGGAGTTCTGATATCATTCTAAGTCTGGGAGATGTCCCTGTGAAATAGATTGATTCATTGTCATTTCATCATTAAATCTTTGAAGTCTCCCAATTACATTTTCATTGTTGGTTATTGCATTACCAATTTTAAGGAGTCAAATGATTGATGAAGTCTTGAAATTGGATAAAGTTAGAATTAAATTTGTCCTGCCTGAGATATTTCCTATCTAGGTTTAGCTTGGTTTACCTCTTTTGTTCTTGGGTCAAGAACATACCCTTGTTACAATAGGAAAAATAAATATTCATTGAAGATCATTTACGTAAGGGAGATGTACCTTCAAATTCAGAGGGAAATTAGCTATTTAGTCACAATTTTCCAACTGTTGTATTCAATTGTTCTTAAATATTTGGGTATTCTAGAGTTAAAGCATAAAAGAGCAATCTGTTTACCAACAGATTTTTGGTGACTCTACTAGGGAGACGAACAGTCATTATACTAGAAACATACCATGAGGAAAGATGGTGCTTCCCCATGAAAACATAATTCTTGTGCTCCACCTGAATCTTGGATTCCAAGACGATCAAGAGGATCTCATTTCCTCACTGAATACTTTTGTCAGGAAATACAAAAGAAACACTGACGACTATAGAAATGCTATTCAAGTGCTAGAGTGTGAAGAAGATAGAATGGAAGCACTTGAAGAAGCCATTTGAATGAGAAATCTGAGAAGGGCACGATGCCAAGATGAGCATGAAGCCAGACTAGAAAACTAGTTGGAACCCTGGAGCCCAATAGGTTTCTTAGCAGTGCAAAGAAAGAAGGTGGTACAGACCCAGTTTTTAAGAGACTTGCAAACCTTGATTTTGCTCTACTTGAAGTACCCCATCAAAAGAAAAAGAATACTAAGAGAAAAATTAGACCTCCTTCACCTCCCAAACAATCAAATATTTTGTCTACTACTTGTCAAGTGTTAACTTTGCACGGAGTAGTTGCTCCTCCTGTTGTCAATCTAACACCCTATCTACCTCTGGTAGTTATGGCACTTCCTTGGGCTACTGCAGTTGGACCATTGCAATTAGCAGCATATAATCCCCTTCCCTCAGGTTCAAGAAAGAATTTCCCCAAATTCTCTAGAGATGGGAAGGTATCTACTGATGAACAAATTGCTGCATTCTTTGCTTTAGTTAATATCTTAGCAGTGCGAGAAGAAGATGTGGCCGTTAGATTATTTGTTGAAACCCTTGTTGAAGGTGCTACTGATTGGTTTCACCACTTACCCAATTCCTCTGTCACAAATTGGGCCTCCATGAGAGATGCCTTTGAGGGAAGATTTAAAACTACTAAAGATGAACATGCATTATTGACACAATTGACCTCCATCAAGAAAGAGCCTTCTATTAGTATGAGAGATTTTGTGGCTAAATTCAACAAGCTTGTGAATTGTATCCCAATAGTTGATAGGCCTACTACCAAGAATTTGAAAACATTTTTCATAAGTGTTATGCCTCCTGACATCAGTTATGATCTGAGGAGAACAAATCCAGCCACTTTGGACCTTGCCCAAAGGACTGCGGTGGAGTTAGAAGACCACATGATATCAGTGGGAAAATGGAAAAGAGAAATACAATCTATAGCTGGTACTAGTAACACCACATCATCACATGAGATGAATAAAAAATTATCTAATGAATTAATCACCTTCAAGAGGCAGCTTCCTAGATTTAATAATTCCTATCAGTGAAACTTTCAAGAGCAGTCTGGAAGAAACAATGAAGGGAGGAACGTCGATGGAAAGACATTACAATTGACTACTCCACCACAGAGGTTAGCTATAGAAACTCCTCCTAAAAGGGGAAACATGTGTGCCTTCCACTTGCCTACAGATCATGATGGAGAAAGTTTTCCCGATGTAGCTCATGCTTGACAAATGCATCAGAATGACGAATGGAATGCTAGAGTGTCTGGAGCTGAACCAAATTCATATTCACATGGTGACTCTGAAAACTTATATTTATAGTATGAATCAGATTCAGAATAGGGAGCAACATGTTATGCTACCATAGATGGGACCTCCTATACAGTCTTAACCTAGAGTCAGAAAAATAAAGGCCCCACTTCCACATCTCCACCAAAGAATAATGAGGCATCTACTTCCAATTCTAAGGAGGCCAATCAAGGAGTAAGGATTCTACAACCAGGTAAGGAGCAAAGCTCTTTTGACATTATTCAATTTTGTAGAGATTCTAGAATTCAGATTTCCCCCATAGACTATCTTAAGTCTAATCCTGTATAAACTACAAAAACTAGTAGATTACTGTAAAGAGGGGAATCAAAATGTAAATCAAAATGCCATGACTACCATAGAAAATGAGTCTATATTTGTAGACCCAATTGAGCAAGGTGAGCCATCTGTGTTGGCTACTTTCCCGGGCCAAAAGCCTAACCCATTCTATGTGTCATTGTATATTAATGGTTGCAAGTTAAGCAATTGCATAATAAACTCTGGAGCCTCAGACAATGTAATGCCATCGACTGTAGCTAAAGCCTTGGGATTTAACCTCACTAAAGCCCATGGTAGGTGTTACTCTATGGATTCTAAACAAGTACCCCTAGTTGGGCAAATCAAAGATGCCCAAGTGGCTCTAGCAACACATCCTGAGAAGAAAATTTTGTTAACAATACTTGTTGTTGATATACCTGCTAGTTACGGTTTGTTGCTAAGAAGGAGTTTCTACAGAGAAATAGGAGGGGAAATAAAGCTAGATTGGTCCCAAGATTTAATCCTAGTGGGTAAAAAAAAGATAAATCTGGTCCTGGAAGAAAAAGATAAGTTTATAGTGCTGAAATTGGATGACCCTAAAGCCCAAATTCTGTATCAAGAATTAGAATTTGGAAATTATATGCTGTTTACAGATGATCATGACAAGGAAATTGAACTCAAGGAAGAAGAAGATAAGTTTTTTGCCGAGGAAACACCATCAGAAATCTGGACCCTAAAATTCAACAGTAGTTGCGCATCGTCAGGGTCTGGCGCAGGCGTGGTCTTAATATCACTGGATGGAGTATGTGAGCCCATGGATTATAAATTGGAGTTCAGGAACACCAAAAATACTATCGAGTATGAAGCCTTGCTACTAGGAATGATTGCTGCCAAAGAGAAGGGGGTGAAAATCTTGAGAGCCTGAGGTGACGCGGAGTTAATCATGCGCCAAGTCAAGAATCAATACTCTGTAAAAAATCACAGATTAAAAAACTACAGGAACAAAGTATGGGATGAAATAGAAGCATTTGATGCATTCTTTATTGAATCTATATTGAGAGAATTGAATTCTAAGGTGGACTCTTTAGCGGTGTCAGCCTCATTACTCCTCCCTCACCCAGAGTTCAAGGATAAGAAGTACCAAGTAGAGGTTGTGTATCGACCATCTGTGCCTGATAATGTAGAAGATTGGCAATTGTTTGAAGATGAAAAGAACCTCCTCCTCTTTTTGGAGAGTGGTGAAAACTTCCATAAAGATGCTCCTAGTGATCATAAGGAAAACTATCATGACAAACAGAAGAAGGACAAGTTGGAAGTCATCTAGTTGCAAGGCAATATCATCCCTCCCCACTTAGTTACACTTGAAAAAATCTTCAACAGACGTTATAATTTTGTTAAGAAAAAGAGAATTGAAAGAGGCCCTACCATTGGTGAGTATGAAGGAATTAATGTCGGAAGTAAAAATGATCCCAAGGTGATCAATATTGGGAAATGCTACACTGCAGAAGAAAGGGAAGAGGCCAGGAAACTCTTCCTAGAATATCAAGATGTTTTTTCTTGGAGTTATGAAGATCTAAAAATATTTATCAATGGTAAATTCAAACACCATATTCCCTTAAAACCTAAGGCTTCCTCGTTCAGGTAGAAACAAAGGAATTACAATCCCAAAGTTGCTGATGCAATATTTAGGGAAGTGGATAAAATGCTTAAAGAAAGGATTATCTACCCTATTCATCACTCTACCTGGGTGGTGAATATAGTACCTATTAGGAAGAAGAACAGAGAAATAAGGATCTATGTAGACTTCAGGAATCTCAATCAGTCCTCTTTGAAAGACTAACTACGCTCTTCCCAACATGGATCATCTATTATAGACCATAGCTGGAGTTGAGATGATGTCTATGTTAGACGACTTCTTAGGGTACAACCATATAGAAGTGGAGAAAGCAGACCAGCATAAAACAACTTTCACTACTCCATGGGGCACTTTCACATATCACAGGATGCCATTTGGGTTGATCAATGCTAGAGCTACCTTTCAGAGAGGTATGGACCTTTCTTTCAGTGATATGAAGAACAAAATAATTGGTATGTATTTGGATGATCTTATTGTGTTTTCCAGAAAAAGAGTAGATCATATAAATGATTTGAGGAGAGTATTGCAAAGGTGTAGAGAGGAAGAGATTTCACTAAATCCCAAAAAGTTAGTTTTCTGTGTGACTGAAGGGAAATTTCTAGGTCACATTGTTTCCTAGGAAGGCATAAGAATTGATCTAGAAAGGGTGAGAGCAATCTGACATTTGAGCTTACCTGTGAACAAAATTGGAGTGAAATCATTTTTCAGTTAGGTAAACTTTCTCAGGAGGTTCATTCTAGATTTTTCCGAGATTACCAAATGCATAGTGGACATGATGAAATGAAATGTAAATTTCAAGTGGAATGACTTCAGTAAACAAGCTTTCAAAAGCATCAAGAACGCCATAGCCAATGCCCCAGTATTGTGTCATCCAGATTACAAGAAGGATTTCATAATTTATTGTTATTCTTCTGAACACACTCTATTAGCCATCGTCATGCAAGAGAAGGAGTTCAAGCTGCTATCGCTTTTATGAGTACACCTCTAAAAAATCATGTGCTGAGATACTCTCAGACTGAAAAACATGCTTTCACAGTAGTAAAAGCTTTAAATAATTTCAGATTCTACATTTTACACTCTCACTCTCTTGTATATGTGCCTGACATTGCAGTAAAAAGCATATTGACTCAGCAGGACATGGGATGTAATAACAGAGGAGCATGGGTGGCTAAGACTTGAGAATATGACATAGAGATCAAGCCCACTAAGCTAGTGAGAGGAAATGCACTATGTAAAGAGATGGTAGAAAAACAAGTGGACGAAGACCCTAAAAACACACAATTAGTCCTAGCAGTAAGTATGCAAGACCCCTGGTTTGAAAATATTGTGTATTTCCTGATATACAGTGAATGCCTTGAAGGATTGACTTCGAAGCAAAGAATAGATCTAAAATTGAAAGCTTCTAAATATATAATTTGGGAAGATAGATTGTATAAGAGGTCTATAGATGGAACTTTCCTTCGGTGCATTGACAAACAACAACAAGAGAAGATGTTAAGGGTGTTTCACGATGAAGCTTGTGGGGGAAACTTCTCCTCATCAGTTACTGCATTCAAGATATTAAGACAATGTTATTACTGGCTGAGAATGTTTAGAGATGCATATCATTGGGTAGCGAGATGTGAGAAATGTAAAATATTTACTAACAAACCCACAATTAGCAGTACTACCCCTTAGACCCGTGATAATTGAAGGTCCTTTTCAACAGTGGGGTCTTGATTTTATTGGTCCTATAAATCCCACGTCTAGCGTAGGTCATACCTACATAATCACTGTGACTGAATACTTTACAAAATGGGTGGAGGCAAAAGCAACCAAGAAAACTACTTCGGAGGTAGTATGTGAATTTATCAAAGAGAACATCCTTGTAAGATTTGGTGTGCCTATTAAGTTAGTTATGGATAATGCCGCATACTTTTCTTCTCAGGAAATTACCAAATTTTGTTTTGAGTATGGCATTATGATCAATCACTCATCTGACTATTTCCCTCAACGAAATGGTCAAGCTGAGTCCAATAACAAAAATTTGGTGAGCATCATGAAAAAGCTTGTAGTAGACAATCAGAGAACTTGGAACAAGAAAATCTATGAAGCCCTCTAGGAAGATAGAGTGACTCCTAAAAGAGCCATTGGTGTATCCCCTTTTGAACTTGTCTACGTGATTGAATCGAGTCTTCCATTGCCACTAGAACTAGCGACTTGCAAACTGAGAACAACAGTAGAAGATGGTATATATGAAGATTGTTTAGAAAAGAGGATTCTATACCTAAACAAACTTGAAGAGGAAAGAGAGAAAATGGTAGATCATATCACACAACATAAAATGCGTGTGAAGAACTTGTTTGATAAAAAGAGCATACCCCTAAAATTTATGGAGGGAGATATGGTGCTGTTATGGGACAAGCGTAGAGCACCCAAAGGCATGCATGGAAAATTTGAAGTATTGTGGAAAGGACCCTTTAAGATCCATCAAGCATTCAAGAGGAATTATTTTAAGCTGACTTATCTAGATGGTGAAGCATTACCCCTGACATACAATGGTCAGGACTTGAAGTTGTATCATATCTGAATTTAAAATAGGTAACCCCTGTATTGTACAATAGTTATGTTTAGTTCTTGCTTTTGTTTTCTTTAGTTAGGTTTCCTTTCTATTTTGCTTTCCGTGTCTCGCTTTAGTTTTGTTGTGAGCCACCTTTTTATTGAGCTTTGCAAAACCAGAGATTTGAGTTCCTTTCTTGGACATGTGAATGTCCAAGTCCCCAGACAGAGCCAACTATTGCCCCACTTTTGGTCTGCGTATCTTTCAGACACAATGGATGTTTAATGTGTAGTAGTGATCTTGAAAGCTTCATGTAAGTCTTGAGTTTAAGTCTAGCTATCCTCTTAGGATAGGATGCCTTTATCAGATTTCCCTAAATTGCATTCTCTTTTGTGAGCCAGGGGGAATTGGTCTCTAAGATCGTGTTTCCTTGGGTAAGTTAAGTTCCCAAATCTGGTAAAGGTACTATTTCGAAGGATTCTAACATTGGTTTTATATGCAGATGAAGTTTTTGCCTTAAACATTCCCCTTGACAGCATTGGTAGAAAATTGGTTTTGATCTTCTCCTTGGCAGAAAATCACCCGTAGAGTGCATTTTCCGCAACAAACAAAATTTAGAGTATCAGAGGTCAATGGAAGTTGAAAATGAGAGATTAGGGAATAAGGAAGCTTTGGGCCTTTAGATAACATCTATTTTATGAAAAATAAATGATTGAGTGAGGAAGAATTCAAGATGCAGGCTTACTGGTGGAAAATGGCTTCTCCGCTACTCCAACAGGCGGGTTTCAACCTGCAGGGTATATTTTTTGCCAAACCATTAAAATGGAATATTTTTGAAGAATAATCGATCTCTTGAGTAATCCAAGGTATAAGGAAAGCAAATAAACCAATCACATATCATTTTAGCATCTCAATAAGCTAAAATTCTCCTTCGGTGAATTTTTGAGTAGAGAACACTCCAGGCATTTCTCCGCTGAAAGGGAGGCAGAAAAGTGATTTTCCGCTACCTCCAGAAAGTTACCATTACAGTTACTAAAGTGAAAAAATATTTCCTAACAACACATGGGAGGTAAATTAATTAATTCAAATAAAACCATTTTACTCTATAACAGAATTTTTCATTAATGTCTTAGTCATTCATGTGGTGCGGGAAGTTGGCCGCTAAACGGTAATAATTCAAAAGTTATAAAATTAGTGAGGTATTACAAATGAGATCTACCATATGTTTAACAAATTGTCTGAATCTGAAGCTCTCGACTATAGTTATTCTATTCTCTTGTGTTCTTAAGAGATATCCCTTATCCCAAGTCAGAATCAGTTGAAGTATGGCTACTAGATTTATGGGATTTGACAAGATGAATCGCATCACATTTGATTGGCATAAAATTACAGACACTTCCTTGAAGTTATTCGATATGTAGAACTTTCAAAGCAGATTGAAGGCATACTAGATGCACCCTGTCACTAAGAAGTTAAAAGAGAGCAGGTTAGTAGAAGCTATCAATTTTCCTGTTGCCATCCAAGTTCCTAAGCTTGTTCAAGAGTGCATAGCTCGATATAATCTAGATACCAAGCAAATCCTCCTGCCCAATGACACGGTGCTTCTATCCATTGATCGAGATTTTGTCCATAACTCCCTGTGCATTCTAGAGCAAGCTGAATATTCAAAAATGACATATAGTCAGGCGGTTACCGAATATGGAGCAAACAAGGTAGTGTGGAAAAAGGAAATAATGAAGTCATGGTTTCAGGAGCCGATGAGAACCAAAGGCAAATTGCCCAAAACACTATACGACATGAATCTGAATCTGGAAATTGTAGACATCTTGGTGTTGCTCCATAGGATCCAAGGTGAGAGTGACACACTGAACTTCGTTGAGAACCATTTCTTCTTAGTCCAGGTGCTCTGTTCTCAACACCATTTCATCGATTGGGCTCTTATGGTAAGGGAAAATCTCTCTAGTGCCCTAAGTAGAGATAAGCTTCAGAATGAGTTCTACATGTCTTCAGTCCTTATATATATTTGCCAAAATTCAAATTTGGCCAAGGCTTCCTAGATTAGAAGAGTTCCCAGATGATGTTAAAAGCTATGAATTTTTCCCATGTCTACAATTACATAACAGTTATGCTGAATATCTCAGAGTTAATGATTCATTCACAATGGGACTGTGCAGGGAGCTACAAGGTTGTCCAGAAAGGAGATTTTCTCCTGAAGCCATGGCTTTTATCAGCCGTTTTGGTGCTTTTTCACTTAATTTATGGATTTCTCATATAATCATCTTGCAGGATTTGATGACTTCCCTTTGAAGTTGCCCAGATATCCTGATGATATGATCATGCTAGTTGAGGCGATGAGGTAGGCACTCCAAGTGAATTTGATCCAGCGAAAACATTAGTGGTGATTATTCACCAATTGGTGAATGTCGCATGTCGACGAGTGGGGAATTGGCAATTTTTTTTCATATATTAGGTTAACCCTATCGCTCGACAATTATTAATATTGGGACCAATGCCCGAGCCCATCGCCCATCGCTTTATTTAATTTTCTACTTTTCTTAAACATCATCACCAATGGAATCTAATTTTTGGTCCCCGTAAATTTTGAAAATTTGCCTATAATTTATACGCGACCCAAATGGACGACCTATATTTGCCAATAGTTTTATACATTTATTTTTATAGGCCACCCCAAATTTTCCTGGCATTTTGTGGACGTGTGTCTCAACCCGGCCCAAATTCACCAACTTTATTAATCATACCTTCTTATCGGACAACCCATAATCGCCTTGCAAATAACAAAAGACGTGTTAAAATTACGCGGGCTTCACCAAATTTGTATACCTTGACCTAATACCTCCCGCCAAATTCTCCAAATAAGGATAGTATAAAAATATTTGATCAATAGCAAAGTTTTAGACTGTTGAGTGCAACTGCATTCTGCATTGGCAAGTAGCGACTACAATTTAATTTGAGGCAAAAGTAAGTGATACTTATTCTGTGACTCTATAATTTTGAGTTCATTATTATTTAGTGGTAACCAGTTAGTGAACACTGGTGACCAGGGAGACCTCAGACATGATTTTAGGGCCAATAAATCTAGAATCATATTTATATATATTATAGTCTATTGTCACTTCTTCAACAATTTAACATTTTTTTTGTGGTGGAAGTTGTTAAAGAATGGAGATGTCAAACAAAAATAAGGGTAACAAGAATAAGGGTAAGGCTCCTACAAGTGGGGAAAGCCAAAAGAGGCCAGAAAAATGCAAAACCTTATCATTGTACTTTGGTCATGGTGTTGGAAATGTTTTTGTCCAAAATTGGGAAGCTGCTTCATTACAAGTAGATTTTGAAGATTCACAACCTGAAACTACATGACATATTGAAGAGGTAGGCGAACCTGATATCTCAAATCATGATGAACTTGAAGAGGATTTTCAGTTAAATACCCATAGTAGCCATAATGATATAATCAACTTGGATGAGACTAAGAATGTCAAAGATGATGATGGTGCAGGGAAAAAGAAAAGAAAAAACAATTTAGAAAATGATCAGAAGTGGGAGTTGTCGAGGAATTTTCAAATAGAATGGGTGTCAAAGTATCCATTCATTAAACCAGTGGACAATCCAATCGAAGGTCAACCTTTGGTAGAATGTAGATGTAATATTTGCACCAAGATAAATAAGAAGGAAAAGAGGTTTCAGTTAAAAATTGACACCATAGAGAAGCATATGGGTAAAGTTTACGAAAAGAAACCATAGATGGAGTTGAAAAATCAGTGATAAGATGGAAAACAAAGGATTAATCTCTGCATGTTAGGAATGCATAATTATATGAATTTCATCTGAATATACAGATGAAGCCTACTCAAGTTAAAGGCTCTATTGAAGCTTGTTTTGGAAAAGCATTGGAAGTAGAACTAATGGGAAAATCTGTTCAGTTTAGTGTTGTTTTTAATATTTTGAGTAGAGGACATCCTATGAAAGACTACCCATCCTTGAGTGCTTTATTACACTTTCTAAAAGTTCCTAACTATCCTAACAGTCATTGGTCAGTAAATAGTGGATGGGAATGGGCAAGTTGTCTTGCCGATGTTGAAAAAGAGGATCTAAAGGCAAAAATTAAAGAGTCAAATTTTATTGCATTGTCTTTAGACGAGGTTACAATAGTAGATAATACTTCATGGGTATGCATGTATGTTTATATTGTACACAATTTTGTCTGCCAACTCATCTACTAACTGTTGCTAAAATGAAGGATAATCTGACAGCTAAAAATCTATTTGAACTAGTAAAGAGATATCTAATTGAATATAGAGGTATAAATGACATGAAGATTGCCAATAAGTTGGTGTGTGTTGGAGCAGATGGAGCTTCAGTAATGCAAGACCACAGGGGCGGTCTTTGCACAAAGATACAATCTTCTTGTGTGCCCTACGTTACTCCCATTCACTGCATGGCCCACAAAATGAATCTACCTTTTGGAGTTGTTAGCAAGCATGGTCAAGTACAAAATATTGAAGTTTTAATCAAAGAGCTCTACCAATACTTTTGTCAAAGTCCAAAATTATTGAGGGAATTTAAACACTTTGCCGAAGGACTAACCAATGAGAACAATCTTTTGAAGGATAATGATACTAGATGGATCTCTTTGGATGGACCAGCGCATCAAGTGTTTTCAAAATATCAATCGTTGCTTGGTCTAATGAACTCAAGTTGTGAAGAAGCAGGGCTACCCAAATTTCCTGAGCTGCTATGAAGGTTATCTAATGTAGAGACACTCTTAATGTTAGCATGTATTCTCCCCTTGCTAGAGGAAATGAGAAATATAATGAAAAAGGCCTAGCAAAGAGCAATGTATATTGTAGAATATGATGCACTTCGTAAATTGACATGGATGACGCTAGATAATCTCTATCAATCATGTGATGATGTAAAATTTGCCAGCTGGCTTAAAATCACAGATTTGGACAATCTTGACAACTTTTTAAAGATCAGTGTAAATGGGGAGTTATGTGGAGAAGTACGCGAAGTTGAGATACCAATGTACTACTATGCCAGGGTGGAGTTCAAGGAACCAGGAAGGAAGAACATGAAGCGATTATCAAGTGTTAAAAGGGAAGACTTTACCAAGATCGTCGAGTCTGTAACTACTTCTGTGAAGTGCATTGCCTATGATCTTTCCTCAAAGATTAGAGTAAGATTCCCTCCAGTCAAACTACTTGAATCCATGTCTATTGTGTTTCCTTGATATTGGAGTATGAACAATTCAAAGGATTATCAAAATAAGCTACTAACTTTGATAGAACATTTTTGCAAAACCATAGAGTTAAATGGAGTAAGTCTACATGGAATTTTAGATGAATCTTGTTTGAGAGAACAATCAGGCCATTTTTCACAGACAACGAGGGAACAATATAATATTATGGAGAACCCCCATGAAGATGGATCAACAATAAGGCTTTGAAAATATCTAGGTGAGAGAGAAATGTTGATTGATTCAATATCAAAAATTTTCAAGCTTGCTGATTTATGTCTGACCATGATATTGGGGTCCGTGGAGGATGAGAGAGTTTTTTAGTTCTTTGGGGTTCCTAAAGTCAAAGCTAAGGAACAAAATAGACAAGAATTTGGAAAATTTCTTGAGGCTCTATACATCAAGGTATGAAGTTCATACTTTTCCTTACGACAAGGCACTGGAATTATGGAGGAATAAATGTCAGAGAAGAGGGCTGGGAAACATTTCAAACCAAAGTGGGAGTGCCAGAGACAATGATATGGCTGTCATTGACTCATGTATTGGTACTGGTAATGCTAGCATTGAACTTGAGTTAAGCAGAGGTATGCAGAGTGCAAAAAACATATTGAAGAACCAAGGAGGCTATGAAGTTGATGGCGATGAATCTGAGGATCTCGATAATGAGATGATGTGGCAACTTGGAACTTTGTAGAAGTAGGAAGTCCTAGGTATTTATTAAAAAAATTTATGTAGTCTACTGCCAGTTTCTGTATGTCATCATCATTCATCAATCATGCATAATATCATATTCCAATGTCAAAATTCAAAAAAATGAATGTGGTTGATAATCTCATGAATTCTACAATTAATAATGGTTATCTTTTGCATTATTCAGCTCATATGGTACAATTCTTAAAGATTTTTTTTTTTTTTGAAAACATAGCAATTCATATGATACAATTCTTACAAATAGATATTCTCATTAATTTATTTACAAATATGACACAATGTAACAATTCATTCGTTAATAGTAGTAAGAAGTAGAACACAACTCTGTGTGATTCTGTTTGCAAAAGTGAATGGACAATGAATTATGACTCAAGAGTCAATACCCAATTTCAATTTCATCACCCTTAGCAAATGACCTTGAATTCCCTTTTATAGAAATAAGGGAGAAACAATAGCTTCAGGTCAATTTTCCTAATGTGAAGTCTCAAAATCAAAATCAAAATCAGTAAGAGTCAAGACCAGTACACCATCTCTACAACTATACATTTCTACATTTGACAGGCCGGTTTAGTAAATTAGCAATATCATTATAACATCTGCTACATTGATCCTGTTAAAAAGAAAGTTCAAACTTGTTACTTTTAACTCAATTCAAGCCAATAGATAAATAATATAGAGATGATTGAAACTGAAAGTACTTTCACATACTATTTTTTATTACATCAAGATGATTATGCCAATTTGTTTAATAAGCTCCATTCTGCATCACTTGGAAGGTTAATATTTGTCAATTTATAGTAGATGACCTACAACCTCTTCATCCATTCATACTTGTTAGACTGACTTAAAAGCAATGATCCTTCCAATACTGCATTCAAATTTGTCAATGGTTTGATGCAGTTTGCAATGCCTTCATGAGTTGTGTCCTGAGGAAGCTTGCCTAAATCAGTGCTCATTGTCTCCTCTAACCTTTTTTTGTAAGCTTCTCTTCCAATGAAATTCATTAATGAGTTACTAGGACCATGACTTGGCAAACCATGACCTATCATTTCAGTTGTTGTTTGATTCATCTTGGCGAGCTTTATCTCAAATAAGGCAAGAGTTTCCTCTACTTCCTTTAGTTTCTGACATTTTTGTAAGATAGAGGTTGCTTTTATTGATGGAAGAGTGCATTCATTAATTCCCTTGCTTTCCAAATGCCTGTCACTGGTTGTGTTGATTTTTTTCAAAATCTATTTTGCAATTTTCTCTCTCTGACAAAATTTTTTATTTTTGTCAATGTGCTCTTTGAGCTTCTCAAAAACATCTCTAAGACTTTCATTAAATTCAAACCAATCACACAACCTATCACCAGTCACCTTTATTTTCCCCCAAAGGTCTCTTTTTATTTGCTTGACTGTATTTTTCATTTGGTCATTCAAGCTTGTTTTCGTAAGTTTTAATTGTCTTTTTTTCATTCTTTAGGTCTTCTCTCAATTCTGACAACTGGTGTTCACTCTGTTTTTTTATTTTATCTACTTCCTCTTCCCACTAGTTTTCTTTCTCTTCCCACTATTTTTCTTTTACCCTCTCATCCTCCAATTCTTTCTTTAATTTATTGTTTACTTGTGTCGCACTCTCCATTTGTATAATTTTACTGAAGAGGATTTTTCATCCTCTAGATTTTTATTTCTCTCTTCCAATTTCCCCTCACAAATTTCAGTTCTGCCTCCATATGTTCTTGCTGAACAATTGATTCTTTAGAGGATGATTTTTTTATCCTTTGCTCTAATTCTTTGCACCTGTTATCTACTACTTTCTCCTTTGCCTTTTTATTTGCCAAGTCTGCCTGTAACTTTTCTATTATGCACTGAAGCTTTCTATTTTCTCTCTCAAACTTCATCACTGAACTGTAGACAACTTGGTTGGTCATTTTTGACACATTTATCTTGTCCACATTTTTAATTTTTGATAAATCCATTTGGAGGGTGCTAACTTGAAATTCAAATGGATCTATCTGACTCTCTGGTGGATTGTTATCTCTAGCTGGGGGCATAACAACCATGGACTCCATCATTTCTTTTTTTGGGTCATATGTGGGAAATAACCTATTCGATGCAAGTTCCGCATCATGAGTTGCATAAAATGCATCCCTCTTCAATGTCTTAGTGTTTTGTCTATTCCTAATTTTTTTTTGTTCAAAGTTCGTTACAAAATCATTGTAACAAAAATCAAGGTTTTCTGACACAATTGAATGTTTAAAAGGTGAAATAGAACTTGGAGCTATGTACGAGCTTCCACCTGTGGTTTTAATAATTGCACCGTGAGGATTAGTAGCAGTAACACCCTGACCCATTACAAGTGGAGTATTTGAATTGTTTGGAGGGTTTTGTCCTGAAGGTGTGGCAATTGTTGGACTCACAATCACAGACACCATTAGCATTGTTGTCATACCCTTTTGCTTCTTTACACTGCCTTGATCTCTGGGATCCACTGATTTCGTGTCTAGTTGTAATTTCATTTTTGGACCACTAGTAATACCCATGCCATCCCCACCAGTGGTAGTGGCACTTGATTCAGATTGAATCTGAGTGCTTGGAAAAGGTGGAACTGGATTTGAAGCTGGAAATAATGAAGGTGCAAGGGTATGAGACTGAGTAGTACCTTTTTCTGATGAACTTCCAATTATTGGTCCACTACCACATTTTGGTGGAGTGGGTGTGGCA
>MU228015.1:3339051-3350330 GCA_018584345.1 Thuja plicata
AAAGGTGGAACTGGATTTGAAGCTGGAAATAATGAAGGTGCAAGGGTATGAGACTGAGTAGTACCTTTTTCTGATGAACTTCCAATTATTGGTCCACTACCACATTTTGGTGGAGTGGGTGTGGCAAGTGGATACTAATTCCCTTCTCCTATGGGACCCAGACCACCCCTACCTGGAAAACCCATTTTTTCTACCATCTCTGCCCCTTTGACATATTTTTCTTTTGTGGATGCACTTACTCCAGTAGCAATTGTCACAAAATCCCGCCAATCAAAACCAGTATCTTGATCATCATAATCACTATGATGTGCTTGACTAGGATGCTCTACATTCCTCAAATCGCTAAATATTTCATCCTCATGGATCATAAAGATCTGCAGAGGTCTTTGGCTCACCGAGATTCTTCCTCATTTCCCAAAAATCTTTAATTTTGGTTGCAGTCCAATTATCATCTTCACATTGAAGCATTATTTTATTTGAAATAGTTTTTGTAGATGGTTGAGCAGCTTGCTGGTAGAAATTGTAGGATGTCTTTTGCAACATTTTTACTTTCTGGTTGTGCAATGCAATAATTTGTGGTGACAATTCCTATATTGAAATATTATTTTCAGCGGCATATTTCTCCATCTCTTTTTTTACCTCATCCTAGGACTCCATGTTTTTAAATTTTTATCAATGGCATACTTTCATGTTGACATTTTCTTGCGGAGCTCCCATTCTCTCTAAGCTTTGATCCAATTATGTTTAGTGGATCATACTGCCAGTGACTGTCAACAACAAAGCAAAAAATTGAAAAAAAGCCTCTACCACTTTGAATCCTCTTCTCTCAAATGTGAACCCTCCCAATGAGAAAGGCAAGGAAGGAAATATCATTTTCTTTTGCTGACCATTAAAGAGTGCATCTGTGCTCTCCATCTACAAAACATATTCTAATTTAAATACCCTCTCTGTAACATTTAATGGAAGTTTATAGGGTTCTACCACTGAACCGTAAAACCTTAACACAGTGTAGTCTTCCATGAAGTACTAGTCAACTAATTGTATTTGACTTCTGAGTTGAATGCAATCTCTACAAGACACAGGCAATCTAGGCAATGAAGTGCCTATAATTTTATGATACATAGGTGCAAAAAGAAGTCTAAAAAATTATTATAGTTCCTTCTGTTATCACTCATCCTTATCTAAGGTGTCCATTCATATAGTGCATTTTGGACCTGTCTTTGAACTGAAATATTGCACGATGCTTTGCTAAAAGAAGATAACACAAGTAGGTTGTGAACCTAAATGTCTTATGTGAACCTCTTTTAATCATTAGCAATTGTTCTTGCATGTAATGAATAGTGTGCTCAATAAAATTATATTTTACTAGTTCTTTTTCATAATGAATCTAAAAAATCATTTCAAGAATGCTGGTACCCACTTCTTTATTACTATCCAATCCCAAACAAAATGCTAGCAAGGAAATACTATCCTGAACCCATTGTACAAAAATATCATAATCATAAGGAGGCTTATGATCTGGATCCAGACTAGAACTATTTGTTATTCCTCTGATATATGAATCTTTCCTCTTTGCATCTAAATTTTCATAAGTCTCTGCCATCTTTCCTAGGTCAATGTGCATGTTTGATTTTTGTGCTTCAAACCCTAGGTCCAATAGACTAGCAAATTCAGTCTCTATTATCGACAAAATTTCCTCCTGAGTATTTTCATTGATAATTACTTTTCTATTTTCATCATAATTTTGGGCGCAGAGCATGACAATTTCTGGACAAGGGAATACTTGAGGTAACACCATGCATGCTGACCCAACAACCCACGATGCAATTTTATTTGTCTTTACCTTTAACATGTTGTTAAATGGACAAAATTTTGAATCCTTCATTGGGTCTTTACACTTATTTTCAAGTGCAAATCTAATTTCCATGATTCCCTTATTTCCATGGATAACAAGATAAAAAATATCATGGAATTCATCAGTGAAACCTGATATTTTAACCAATTTGTGGAAGTCTATTATCTCTGTTTTCTCTCTTTGCCCTTTACTCGTACTCTTGGTATTTATTTTTCCCATCGTGGACCGTGGTATACTAGTGACAGCTACAATTTACAGGCATGTTTGAAAATTCAACCCTAATTCTATGACTACAATCTAAACAGTAAACCTCTGGATTTGAAAAATTTAAAGGGAAGGATGTGGGTGTTCAAGATTTTACCTGGAAATTGAATTTGTGTAGACTATGAGTGGGCAGAGAGCTGAGAGACTCTATTTCATTCCTCAATCCTCAACCTAGAAGTCGTTACCCATAACCCCTTTCTGAATCTCTGATTCTCCAATACATAATACTAGTAAGAACTAAAAATATAAAAACTTAGGTTAAAATTGTACAATAGAGAGTAGTACTGAATTGTCATTCGTCAGTCGTCACTCATGTTAACTTTTACTTTCACTCATGTTAACTTTTATTGCTTCTCTAGATATCTGAGGTCACTAGGACACGTTTCACTTAATTGTTTGGTCAACGGTCAAATTGAGCTTATTACTAATTAAATGTTAAGTTACTCTTTTACTCCAATTATGATTTTAATTAAACTTATCTTAGTGTACACATGTCATGATTGCAGAATAGGTTTGCAAAAATGGGGTTGCTTTTCCTTTTTGGCCCGAAATACACTGCATGTCATTGATCTGTGCTCATCCAATGGTCACTGGTTTCTTTTAATATTCCTTTATCTTTCAGTCTTCCAGTCGTCACTTGTCATTGAATGACATCGATTGAATGAGTGTACATGTGTCGTTATTTCAAAATAGGATTGATAAAATGGGATTTATTTTCCCTTTCAGCCTGAAATATAATGTACATCATTGATCTCTGCTCATCCAACGGTCGGTGGCAGTCACCATCATTTGTAATTGTGGTGGGTCCCATTTATTTACTTTGAATTATATATATCAGATGACACCGGTGTGAGTGATCATTTGTCATCGGATTGAATGAGTGTACATGTGTTTTGATTTTGGAATAGGATTGCAAAAATGGGATTTTTTTTCCCTTTTGGCTCGAAATACACTGTATGTCATAATCGTAAATCTCTGATCATCCAATGGTCGCTGGCAGTCACTATCATGTGTGGCGAGTCCCATTTATTTACTTTGAATTATATTTATTGGATGAAACTGACTTTGTGAGTGGTCACGTCACCACATGTCTTCCTATTGAATGAGTGTACAAGTGTCATGATTTTGAAATAGGATTGCAGAAATGGGATTTCTTTTCCCTTTCAGCCCAAAATACATCGTACATCGTTGATCTCTGCTCATCCAACGGTCTCCAAAAATACAGTTACACGTAACACCATACGCCACAAATTTATTAAATTAAAATAAGATTAAATATTGAAACTGTCTAATATAAAAATAACTAATTAAATTTAAAATATTGCAATCACAGATAACTGTCTAATACTCTAATTATTTATTAATTGATTACTAACCATAATTTATAAAAGGCTTTAAAATTTTATAATTCCACTTTCGCAGTTGCACACATGCCACATAATGATAATTACATTTGTCATTGACATGGAAAAATTAAGTTAATGCTCTTAAATAAATCACACACATACATTAAACATTGTTACATTTTTTTGGTTCATAAATTATAATACACATTATATGATATCACAGATTCACACATCGATTTGGCAATGTGAATCACGATTCACTGAATGGGCATTGGGCATATTATTTATTATTTATTATTTATCAAAAGTAAAGTCTAAGGTCTAAGGTCTTTAGATTTCTTTACAAAATTGCAATTAAACAATATAAAGTCTTCAGATTTCTTTAAAAAATTGCAAATAAACAATATTGCGTAGACAATCTATTATCTCACACACTGATACGAGTCTTGTTTACGGAGGAAGATAGAAAAATTACAATAATTATTAAGAGTCAAACAACAAAATTTTCATTAATCATTTTGAAAATTTACATCACTAATATTATAATATACTTTATAATTATAGAGTTTTACAGTTAACTTTAGACTATAGTCGCTCCGTAAACACCTACAAAATGGGAAGTGTGTTTACCCATAAAATGGGAAGTATCCAAATAGTTACAAAATATGTTTCCACAAGGGCACTGGTTGATCATATAAGAAAAAACAAAAAAAACAAAATGAAATGCGGAAACCCATTTCAAGAACATAAACACTAAGGGTCTTCATCTCCATCCCTGTCTGAGAAGAATTATCTGTTGAGGATAATCTCCCTGAATTCATCGAGCCAGTTGTATTCCATCTCCTCGAAGTCATCAAGGTGAAACCACTTTTGCAGGAAGTCCCTCCCTAGCCGCACCCACTTCCGATGTCGCGTTAGCTGCCTTTCATTGAGGTTAAGTAGGAAGGGTTTCCTTTCCACATTGTTGCCTCACTGGATAAGCTTTTGAATTTCATCAGCCCAAGGGATACCCAACCCTGGTTCTACGAAGACAATGAATTGGACGTCGTCCACTAGAAATTGATCCTTGAAAACATTCTGCAGTAGCATAAGCATGTCTACCTTCTCTCCTTTGAGGTCAAGAAGAGACGCCAGGAAGCAAGACGTAATGTCTGTGCTGACATGGTATCTCTTCTTGTTGCGAATGAACTCATGGCCGAGCACCATCAACACAACAATGTTAATGAAAGATCCCAATTCCTTGCAAATAGAAGTGAGTACTTCGTCTGGTATCCTGCCCAAAAAGGGATTTTGCTCATCAATCAATGTAGTTCTCAACCTAGTTGGTGTGTCCATCTCTGCCTAAACTTAAAACCTAAATCTTCAAACTACACAGAAAATTGAAATTCGAGGGCCGAGGCTGAAAGGAAAAATAAAATTGAAATTGACGAAGAAGCAAGCAAGAATGTCTATTAATAGCCCTGTGAATCCATATCTTCCATATCGTTAGGTAAATCATTCCCATTAATGCATTAATGCAGGAGTGTGGGAAATTACTAATATAGTCAGTGGTCACTATACTAATAACTATAGTTTGTACTAGTACAATTTTGGAAACCGTGCAAATTGCCTGATGGATAAAGAATGTCACTTTCACTCTGACAAGACATTCATTTTGAGAAACTGTGCCTGAGATAAAACTCTAGCCATTGATCTACATCAATCAACGGTCTCGAATAATACATTTACAAATTAGGGTTCTAAATAAACAGGTTTAAGGTACGTGTCGATGGTATCAATGCTCATAGTTGATAGTACAATGTACATACCATGTGCAGTTGCCAAATGTACATACCACTTACAATTTCCAGTGACGATGGACAACTCTGCTACCAAAGAGGCGATATTAACTCGATGTGACTGGTAGTCCAAAAATTGTAATTATTAGATGTTTTATGAATTACCATTTGGCATTTGCTAATTTTAGATTTTAGTTTTAGTTTAAAGTTTAAAGAATAACTACTTTAAAATTTCACAATTTGGCAGTCGCACAATCACAATGACATGATACATGTACAAGTTAAGTTATATTACTGTTAAATAAATAACATGCTGTCATACATTAATAATTTAACATTTGTTTGGTTCATTTTCAATTTCACAAATTATAAAATCACATATTTCACGACTCACACATACACATTTTATAATTAAATCCATAAAAATAAACTAAAATGAAGTTGCAAACTTTTCATTAATATTTTCTATAAATTTACAATATTCAGAATTTCTTAGAAATTTGAAATTTTAGACTTGGAGACTTTCACTTGAAGTCCTTACAAAAATTTAAAGACAAAACCTACTATAGTGAAAATTTCAAAATTTTCAGGTGGAGGCCATAGGGAAGCAACACTAAGGATTTTCCCCTCTGTCTAAGTAGAACTTTCCAGAGATGACAAGCTCTATGAATTTATACAACCATCAGTAGTCCACCAAGTCATCCAACAGAAACCATTTGCAAAGAAAATCCCTACCAATTGGTACCCATTTCCTATGGCGCATCAACTACTGAACATCCAGGTTCAAAAGAAAAGGTTGAATGGCCACATCTTCATCTGACTTGAAAAGCTTGCATATATCACTTGCCCAAGGGATCCCAACCCCTTATTTTGCATAAATAGCAACCTAAACAACGTCACCCAGGAATTCAGGTTTGAATAGCTTCCTTAACAAAAGGAGCATATCCACCTTCTCTCCCCTGAGGTCCAAAAGAGATGCCAAAAAATGAGACGTAATGTCTGTGTTAACTTGGTACCTATCGACATTTTCCAAAAATTGACGGGCCAACACCATCCTCACAACCTCATTTGTGAAGGCTCCAAACTCCTTGCAAACTAATTCAAGGGTTTGGTTTGAGGACGGGCCCAAAAAGACCTTATGTTCCTCCATATATGTGCTTATCAAATGAATAGGAGTGTCCATCTTCAAAAAATGACTACCACAATATCTGAAATTATACTAATACAACCTAAATACCAAAACTAGAGGCAATCTTTCAAGCACTAGCAAAGGCAGACCCAAACCAAAGGAGAATTGAAGAAGAAGGAAGCGTAGATCATCTATAAATAGCCCTTAATTCTTTCTCTAACCTAATTAATTCATTTTTCCTTCAAAATTCTGTAAATCTTTCATATTAAAAGCATGAGTGTGTGAAATTAGAAATAGCCAGATTTAGTGTCAGTGATAACACATTTCTTTTATTAATGATAACTGTGATACATTATCAACCGTCCACCTAAACAGATGTAAGACTTGATACATGTAAATAATGATGTCATTACGTGATGTTGCATTAATTAGATAATAGTTATGGTGTAGATTAACTAAAATTTAAACTTCAGCCATTCATCTAGGATCATCAAACGGTCTCAAATAAGACATTTAACATTATAAAATGATGGATGTTACTGTTAGGTTGTGTGTTGATGTAAATTTTTATGCTTATGGATACCAACATGTGTTTAATCTACAAACAAGTTATTAGTTGGCGTTGGCCCACATGACACATTGATAAGTCCCATCTTTTGAAAATTGCCAATCAAATATTTATTTTTCCCATACTTAACGACATATTAGCCAAAAAAAAATATGTTTTTTCAAAAGGCACATAAAATTCGCCAGCACAATTATTTTTTTACCCTTCAACAAAAAATCATTTGACTCATATATTATAATGTATTTACTTCAAAAGAAAAAAATTCACCTCACACAATAAATATTTTCCCCACATTAATGTATTATTCCCTAGGATTTTATAGAATTTTCAATGGGAAGGGAAAAATTTGCCTTCGCCTTTATATTATTTTGCTAATTTGGAAAAAAAAATTGCCATCATCAAGAAATTTTTTCTCCTAAATTAATGTGTGATTCGCCAGGATTTTACACTTTTTCCTAGGAGGGGGTTTCTTAAAGTTATCCCTGATATGATCTGTGCTGATGCTAGGAAGAAAGGCTACGATTTCCCAATGACCATTGGAGCCTACAGTTGCGCATCCTGGTCTGAGGCAAAGAATATTTTGAAGACATTCTCAAAGAGGTTTCAGTTGGAGACATATGATGTCTTGAGGCTGCAGTATGATCCTATAAATTATGCCCAAGTTTTCTTGCAAATGAGTCATGCAATTCATCATGTTGATGATATTGAAGACTAATGGGCTAATTGCAAAGATGACTTAGAGAGCTGAGAGAGATTCTATGCCAGGTTAACCATTAAACAAATAAAAAATTTCAAAGTTAACATTAAAGTGGAGGGGTTGGAAGATGATAGTCAACATATGTATGATAATACATATTTGGAGAAAATAAATCCACTCCCTATAAGATCCAAGCCCATGCTATGGCAGGCCATTAATGACTTGGAAACCTTAATGGGTGGGATTTATAGAAGAACAAAGTAGTGGGTCAAATGGATTGCAGGCAGAAGAAAGAGGTCAGAAAGGAAGCCTCCTTCTCAGCGAACCCCAACAATAGATACTTCAAGCATTGCAACAACTTCTTCAGTAAAAATCCCAACTATGGCCAAAGGTTCATCTCAGCCAGCTGGTGGAGGTGATGAACCTCCTGAGAAAGAGACCCAACCAAAGAAGACATTTGGAGAGGGCCCGCTTCCAGACATTAGGTTGATAGAAGAAGCAGTTTCTACTGACCTAGCCAAGCCAACACAAGAGCCCACTAAAGGTGAAGGACCTAAGCAATCAACTAAAGCTATTTCTATAGATACACAAGTTGGCACTTCAACCCAAGATACTCTAAGATGAGGATCCCCTGTTGTAGTTGAGGTGGTTGAGGATACCTCCAATACCTCAGCCACAAAATCAGATGAGAGGGTTGAGAAGCAACAAGAAGATTCTCAAGTCATTAGATTGGTCTCCTCTTCTCCAAAATTAGTGAATCCATTTGCTTCCAACCCTAAAGCTACTCCTTTGGTCATCGGGAAGCTATTCATAGAAGAGTTGGTTTCTGCTTCCAATGTTACCTGTGCTAAATCCTAGATAGAACATACTCTAGAGCGTAAAAGGAAGAGAGCAGAGGAAGGGACTTTGAGAAAAGATACTCCCTCATGGGCCTTGCAACCCAGCACTACAGTGGGTAAAGCTAAGAAAGTGAAGACAATGTTGACACTAGGTCAAGATCCTAGAACATGGCATTTCACTATGGAGGTGGCCAAGCCTACAAAGGAATGAAGAATCAAAGATATGACTGCCTCTGATTTTCAGTTGCAGTCGTTTGACATGACGCTTGCTCAGAATGACACCAAGGTAGACTGGTGGAAGTCCACCAATGTGGTAATAGAAGAAGATCTTGAGGATCTCAAAACTACTAAAGTTCAACTTAAAGCAGAAGTAGCTGAGCTAAATAATTTCATCAGATAACTCATCACTTCGATAGCAAGTATTCCCGGTCCGTAGACCACTTTTGATCCTAGTGCTACAGAGAACCAAGCCATCCTATCCAAGTTACAAGAGGACAGACACTTTGGGCAGATAGGCAAGAGGTGGATAGAGAGACTCAAATATGAGAGATTGGTAGTTTTTGAGCAACTGGGTAATGCTCTCCTAAGGTTGGAAACAAAGAGGAACAATATTGAAAAGAATTTGTAGACTCTCGCAATAAAGAGAGTGAGATGTCAAGAATGCATAGTAATGCTGCACATGGTGGTCAAAATGAAGACCAAGGAGGCGTTAAAGGCCAAGATATTATAGAAAGGAGATGAGCCTTTGATTGAATGGCTTCAAATCTTGGAATTTAAGATCGAGATGATCATCCAAGATGAAATAGGGTTGCAACAAATAGATGTCAAGATCAAGGAGGAGCAAAGCAAAGATTTTAAACTCCTTCAAGGTCTGCACGTGGAATCATAGACAAGTGGTCAGGGAAAAGAAATGATCAGATTAGATAGTATGAAAAAATCATTTTATCATTTTATAGAGAGCAGTCTTCTACCCATTTGGACAAGGTGCCATAACTTCAACAGTTGTGCAGATGTATCTTTAAAGCCATGGAAGAGCTAAAGGATTGGACGGATGCAATCAAGAGCATAGCCAAAGAAAATTCTAGGTGGCTCATCAAATATACTAATGTCCATATCAATAGGCACGAAGAGCTCATCCCAATCATTACAGCTGTCACCGCCTATAGGGCTAAATTAGACAAGGGGAAGTAAACCAAAGCTTAGATAGATTCCCTCTTGTGCTAAAATCTTGATAGTATTGTAATGGATAAACCTTGTTTATCATTTCTAATTGGAGAAGTGGAACCATTTCGGTTACCCTTTTTTAACGGTCCAACTTTGGAACCCTATATGTACTATTTTCCAAATCAATGAAAAGGTCGGTTAAATTTTGGTGTGAAAGATAACATTTTTCTGAGTCAAATTTGTGTGTCTGAATTCCATTTCTTTAACTGCTCCACTGCATTGCATTTATCTATCTATTAAATTTGAATGTTTCTTTGGAATTAGACTTATAGTTTGTGGTTGAACCAGAATTCTGTATTATGATTTGATACAGTTAATTAGGGGGAAATCTGATGTCATTCTAATTCTGGGAGATGTCCCTATGAAATATATTGATTCATTGTCATTTTATCATTAAATCTTTGAAGTCTCACATTTTCAATTTCATTATCGGTTATTGCATTACCAATTTTAAGGAGTCATATGATTGATGAAGTCTTGAAATTGGCTAAAGTTAGAATTGAATTTGTCCTGCCTGAGCTATTTCCTGTCTAGGTTTATCTTGGTTTACCTCTTCTATTCTTGGGTTAAGAACATACCCCTGTTAGAATAGGAAAAATCAATATTCATTGAAGATCATTTACTTAAGGGAGCTGTACCTTCAAATTCAGAGGGAAATCAGTTGTTTAGTCACAATTTCCCAACTGTTGTATTCAATTGTTCTTAAATATCTGGGTATTCTAGAGTTAAAGCATAAAAGAACAATCTGTTTACCAACACTGCTATCTTGTTAAAATACCTAGTTTTTGACCTCCAGTCTTCTTTGTCAATTTTCCCATTGAGGAGCTCTCAGCTATCTTTCCTGAGCTAGAGTTCTTTTCAAAACTAGGATGGCTTCCTTCATGAGATTTTGGGCCTTTTTTACCTGATCCCTTCTTTGAGTATCCCAAGGTTGACCAAGAGTTTTCCTTGACCTCTTCATTTTCCTCTCTTTTTTTTTTTTTTTTTGTTTATCCTTTTGATTTTGATCATTTGGGGAGTCTATTTTCCTTCCCCTACTTGAGTCAATCTCCTTCTCCTCTTTTTCCTCTGGATTTTTTTCTGTTTTGTTTTCTTTTTCTTCTGGAGGTTCCTGTTCATCAGAGTACCTTTGTTTTTCTTCTCCTTTGGAAGGAGTCCCATTTTATTCTATCCTTGGTTCATTCTATTTTTTTTTTTTTGTAACAAGTTCCCCAATATCTTCTGCTGCTATATTGTGGCTTGTAAACTCTGTAGACCTTTCTTCGGAGACTTGAATCACAACATCTTGAATAACTTCCCCTTTTTTCTCCTTCTGATTATTCTCATTTATTTTTTCAAGCATGTTGTCTTCCATCTGGTCCCTTTTACCTTCTAACATTTTTGGGATGACATTTGTTTCCTATATTTTTCTTTTCCATTCCATTCCCTGTCCTTTGTTTTGATCCCGGTCCTTCTTCTTATCCTTTTGAGGCTTCTGGGGGCAATGTTTGACTTTGTTTAGCTCTGATGCCAATTGTTAGAATACTTTAGGGATAACTAAGAGGGGGGGGGGTGAATTAGTTATCAGCAACTTTAAATC
>MU228015.1:3357512-3371050 GCA_018584345.1 Thuja plicata
CACACCTTTGTCATTAATGTCAAAGGGGGAGTAGTATAGAATGTGTATATGCAGAGAAGTATATATGTATATATCATTAAGTATTATGATATACAGTCATTTTTGTATGAAGTCATTTTGAGTAACTCAGCCACATTCGTTTGTTGCCATAAATGACAAAGGGGGAGATTTTTGGAAAGTTGACTTCCTGAGGAAGCATGACTTATTTTGTGTTGTCAATCATGGCAACAAAGTCATACTTAAGTTCTGTCATGAAAGAAAAATGACTAAGTGTGAAAACAGAGCAGACAGACACATACAAAGATCAACACATTAGAGCATGTGTTAGAGATCACACCAGAGCATACGTGCTTAGGTATATACTCTATGGTGTATATACATGCTAGATCTAGACACGCAGAGTATGGAACATCAGTATGAAAAAGTTACAGGCAGATTAGTAGACCTGCAGTCCAGGAAACAGAGCATGGAAGCTGACTACAATTTTGATCAGCGTGAATGTTTTTGTAATGTAATGGCTAAGCGCCTTTAGTTATAAGTTTGTATTAATGTAATTAATGTTGTAGTAAACACGCTTAGGCCAACTTGTTTGGAAGCATTGTATATTTTGTTTTAGGGCCGACTAGTGATTTGTTTTGGGTTGCACCTATTCAAATTTGAAGATATAAGTATGTAATGTAAAGATATGTTACAAGTGTCGATTATTATGTAAGAGGAAGATACAGATGAGCAGTATAATGAAGTTAGAAGATGATATAGCTCTTTAAAGGAGTAAGAGCATCCATCCATACATGGAAATGATCAAACAACAGTGTCATTACAGCGGCTCATTTTGATATAATGCATATCAACATTCAGAGGGTTGTAGCCTTCATCTTATTGGGCAGTGAGCTTAGGCAGTGAGCCATATACCTTTAACAATTTTTTGTAAAAGAATCCTAACAGGGTCAGACCTTTAACTAGGTCATTGTACTTAATTTGTAAAGACTACTTCTAACAGGGCAAAGAAACTTTAACAGGTTCATTATACCTAGTACAATATTTGTGGGTACTAATCCCCACCGGAGTTTTCCTCTGATCAAGGTTCTCCATAATCATATCATGTGTTAAGTGTTCTTGTGTTATGTTTCTTTGGATGCACATTTGATATATGTTTAATTGGCTGAAATATAATTAATAGATAAACACTGATTCATCCCCCCCTCTCAGTGTTTCTAACAATATTGTGGCTTGTAAAATCTGTAGACCTTTCTTCGGAGACTTGCATCACAACATCTTGAATAACTTCCCCTTTTTGCTCCTTCTGATTATTCTCATTTATTTTTTCAAGCATGTTGTCTTCCATCTGGTCCCTTTTACCTTCCAACATTTTTGGGATGACATTTGTTTCCTCTATTTTTCTTTTCCATTCCATTCACTGTCCTTTGTTTTGATCCCGGTCCTTCTCCTTATCCTTTTGAGGCTTCTGGGGGCAATGTTTGGCCCAATGACCATATTTCTTACATATAAAGCATGCAAAAGACATCGACTCATATTCAATCTCTTGAATCCATGACCCCAGTTTTGATTTCAGAGTTATATGATCTATTCAATGTTAATAATTGCATTTTTTAGATTAGAAATGGATTTTATGTCCTTAATGCAATAGATAAAATTTATAGAATTGAATTTTGGAGAAAACTATAGTAATGAAAATTGATAGATTTGGCCACTAAAATATTGTTTTTGATTAAGTAAAATAGGTTTTACAGGGTTCCTTAAACCTGAAATAGAGTATAAAAATATGTCAAAAAGCCCAGTC
The DNA here is from genome assembly GCA_018584345.1 of Thuja plicata. Classification (NCBI taxonomy): domain Eukaryota; kingdom Viridiplantae; phylum Streptophyta; class Pinopsida; order Cupressales; family Cupressaceae; genus Thuja; species Thuja plicata. The sequence goes on from MU228015.1 coordinate 3,359,314, forward strand.
TAAACGAAACGGAAATAAAAGTAGAACAGGCCAACATAGGGTCAGACCAAAAAACAAACAAAGCTTCTAAAAATAAAAAAACACAAGGTTAGAAAAAAAGACCAGGGACAATAAAGACATGTTTACCATCAGAGTGGCCACCTTGGCCTCAAGTAGCTCCATATTGGCAGAAGATTCCTTGATATTCTAGGGATCAATTGCCAATTCATTCTCCTTTTTATTCTTAGCAGTGGCTATGGTTCTCTTGCTAGGACCCTGTTTTGGCTTCTACTCTAAAATTTAAAAAATAGGATTTTTATGTAAATAGTCAAGTTTTTTCTTGATGTCCTTACAATAGGACTAAAAAACTAAATATATAATCAAGTTTGAATGCTTATTTATTTTATCTATAAAGTTGTAATCTTTACTATAATTCTTCTCATACCGTTTCCTTGTATTTTATTCCCTGTTGCAAGTGTGCTCTCCATTGTGTCTCTTTTCTATGTGATTGGATGAACATTCACTTGGGACCATGCATTACACTTGCATCAAATTTAGTCTCATAAATTGAAGTTTGGAATGTGGAGATGTGAAAATGTTACATAGCATTGAATATAGGCTTGCAATTGTACCTTGGTGTAAAATAGGTCCATTGTATAGCTATGCAAGTCCAATTAGGAGAAATTTTGGTCTATTTTTTATTACATGTAGTACATGATGTTAATTGGTCAAGGGTATTTATCACATGATGTTGTTTGTGGAATAAATGTCACAATATGAAGAAGTGATACCTTTAAATAAAGTATATTTCCAATAAGGAGGGATACATACATACATATGTAACCACCTGGATTTGGTCTGTTCCAACTATAGACCCTATTTTCCCTAAGTTTGATCATACCCCCAATTATGTCATGACAATGTTACTTTGGCATAATTTATTTTAAATCAGATTTAATGTCCTAGATGATTTTTATCACTGAATTATATTAACTACTACAACCATACAATCCAAATCAATTCACACCACTTAAAACAAATCAAATTCAAAATATGGCTATAGTATTTAATCATAAATGAATTAAATAAAACCCCTAAATCAATTATTCACTTCCAAAAGAACCCATTCCCCTAGCCTAATTAATTTAATTAAATTGGCTATAGTCCTATTGATTATTAAAAAGTATTTAATTGTTTAAATAATTAATATACTATTTTTGAATGAATTAAGTAAATTTAATTCATTTCATTAATATCCTCTAAACCCCTAACCTAACCCACTTCAACCAATTTGACCCTAGGTTTGAACCTTTCCCAACCCATTCACCCCATGCTAATCTAATTCTAATCTCAATTCTATCCTAACCCACCTCCTAATGTTGTCACATTGCATTAAGGAATGATTAAAGACTCAACCCACTTGAGAAAGTCTAGGAATCTCAAGATTCCTTTCCTCAAGTCCACTTTCTCAAGCCATTCTCTTACACCCTTCCCATGCTTCTTTAAGGCTTTCATTAATGCCTCATTAATGAAGATTCCTTAATCCCATGTCTCCACCATTCCTATTGAATGCCTTTGGAATTTATTGCTCTTACACACCATTAATGAGTTTTTCAACTCCATTAATGCACCTTGCCCCCCTCTCTCTCCTCATTCTTCTATAAATAGAAGGTGTTTTTGAGCACAAATGGGCCTTCATCTTAGATTAATAATTGCATTGTTATGCTGTTAGAATAGACATAGATTCATATGACATTTCATATTTCATGTTGATGCATTGTTAGTTTCACGCTTTTTAGAGCTAGAATGCATGTTATTTAGATATCTTTCTCATTTTAACTCAAATCTTTCATGCTAGGATGTATATGTCACTGAAAGAGACATAATCTGAGGGCTATTATGTTTTTTTTCATAATATTCCTAGTTAGAAAGCAATAGGTCAATTTTAGTGGATTTATATGCTCATCTAGCCCCTTTTTCGCTAATGCAATGATCTATTAAAGTGTTGTGTCGCAGGTAACAGGTGCACAAATATACATACACATTTCTGGCTTCCACCGTGGGGTCCGATTTCCAACTTTGCCTCATTTTGAATCTATTTTTCACTAATTTGCATGCACAAATTCTATTACAGAGTCGTTCATGGTCATTCTAGATCACATCCGAGATACGCGCTCGCACTGCAGAAAATGAGGCTCACATCCGGGATTTCCCTGATTATTTTTGGTTTAGGATCACATCTGGGGAGCATTAAGTCACATCTAGTGATAGAGGCTCACATCCTATATACGGTATCACATACTTTTCATTTAAGATCGCATCTGGTGAAATTTTTTGTGAACTTCATTGCTTAACCACTAACATTTACGTGTTTGATTTCTTTGGTATTTTCACAACTTACCTAGTGCTTGCAGGTTACATCAAAGGTTTTTCTTGGGAGTTAAAACAAATAATAATAACATGGTTTTTTAGGTTGCCCAACCCCCCATCTTGACCTCTATTTTTACATGCTTTTGACACTAATAACATTTTCCAATCTTCCACTAGACTGACTAGAGGACTATGCTCTTTTCCTTTTAAGGAAAATCAGAAACTCACACCTCAGTTTATGGGTTGAAAGGAATTTGGATATAACTGAACCAAGCAAACATAACTAAATTTCTTTTGGACAAGTAAATGAACTATCAAAGCACTAAATTTGTGGGTTAATTGAACAAGCACACTGTCTAAATTTGGGAATCAGAAATTGAACAAGCTACTCATTTAAATATTAAAGCTAAATTGAACAAACAAAAAATTTACTTTCAAGCATTCTATTTTCTTTAAATAGTAACATCTTAAATCAAGCACAACATTGCTTGAGGAAATGAACTATATGCTTGAATCTGTTTTGGGAGAAAATGACATGGATTAGGAGAGTATGCTCTTCTTCTTTGGAAGAATCAGAAATCTACACGTTCTACACTCTCTAATCCTTTTTAAGCTTATTTCATAGTAGAGGGCCTATTGATTGAGGAAAAAATCTCCTAGAATGACCCAAGTGAGGATAGGTTTTACGCCAACCTTTCCAACTCACTATAAATAGTTGCTTCCTCATAGGCTAAAGCCTCGGAAGATGGAGCTAGTTTTTTTCATAGAATTCTGACATCATTCTTTGAACATGCTTGGGTATATGAAGAGTGGAGTCGCTTGAATATTTCTTGTGAGACTACATATACTTAGGTACTCATAGGGCTATATGATTGAATTTTTCCTTGTGCAATTCTATGGGGGACAGTTTCGAATGGATTGTCCAATAATAGACAACACTTAAACTGAAAGAATTACTGATTCACCCCCAAAAGGGTGATAATCCTTGTGCAAGGAAAAAATTAATTGCACCAAGACACTCATCATACCGTGCCCTCACTTACATTTGGAGTTGGCTAATACAACATCATGACTGGAGCCATTGCATGCTTGGTGATGGCTGTATTCTGGTTAGCATTTGAGTGTGTTTCTAAGTCAACGAGCAAGGATTTTCATCCTCCACCTAGGAAATAGGGATAAGATGTGTGTCTATTTCACTCTCCTAACAATGCAAATCTGTTTGAAATGCCTGAAAATTCATTAAAAAGATAACATCTTCAAACAAACAACAAATTTCAATCCTGGGTTCACACATGTGTTTTCATCCACTAACGAGTCTCAGAATGCAAAACTACGATTAGATGAACTTCACGCACTTCCGGAACAAATTTTTCAAAACTGCTCAAATTTGACAGAGACATTAGAAAATTGTATCTAGTATGTCATGTATTGTATCTATTATTTAGGATCACATATAGTATCTTGGCTTGCATCTAGTCAGCACATTGTTGCATCTGGTATATAAGCTCACATCTAGGGTCATCAGTAGCTCGCATCCAGTATTTCTAGGATCACATCTGGGAGCTCGCATCTAGGATAATGGGAATTTGCAAGATAGTTTCTCAGAAAGTCTCAGTTGATTTGGATACCCTTTTGGCTCTTTAGTCTGCCCCTATTATCTTTTCTGGTCTCCCTATCGCTATATTAAAATGCTTTTCAAATGTTTACCTTGCATGTCCTGTTAGTTTCTCATAATCTGTCTCAATACATGTGGTCTATTTGCTTCTTACAAACACTTATTTCCTAGCTCACTATCAGGGCATTCTAACCCTATGACACTGGAATCATTTACTTCCATGCAAGAAACTCAAACAATACTTTCACCTAGACACACTCACTTGAATGATTCAAGATACTACCTGACATTATTGGGAAACGTTGATGAAAGTTGAGATACAACTTCATGGTTAACATGAGATGCAAAAGGTACACATCTAAAGGATTGAGAGTGCCTCCTAAATCACCATACTTTCAAGGGGAAACATCTCGCAGTTCCCTACTTGATCTAGACTCTCCACAAATGGACAGATCCACTCACGGATGGAGTGAGGCTTTTGAAGAATATGACAATAGAAAAAGCCAAAATCACGAAGATCTCGATGAAAATGAAGAAACCACATTTGAACGTCCTCTATTTGGATTAGACAATGAGGGGGAAATTCCTGAAGATGAGTATGATAAACTTAAACAAAATAGGAGGTTCTATAAGATACTAGAAAGGATAATTGATGAGGATAAAGAGAAAGACTTCCTTCACCTAGCATCCACCAGCGTAAAATTACCCCAGGATTATGATGTGTAAAAACTCAAAGAAAAGGAGGTACCAACTCCTATATCCATTCTCACTAAACAACTATCCTTAATGCAAACAGAGCTCTCAAATCTTAGACAAGAGAAAGCTACACCCAAATAAAAGTACTCTATGGATACCATTTGTCCATTTCCTTTTGACAAAAGTATCAGTATGGTCTCATTTCCTCCTGATGTGGCAAGACCAAAATATGAAAAATTCACAAGAGAAACTAACCTACATGGTCATGTCAGAGAATTCTGTGCTCTAAGCATCGAATACATGCATGAACCTGCCTACCTCATGCGACTATTTCCTAGAAGTCTAGGAGGTAATGCCATGGAGTGGTTCTCAAAACTAATGCCCAAGGTCAAGAATTTTGAGGAGTTAATACAACAATTTATTCAACATTACTCCTACAATATCCCACATGATGTGACTATGATGGATCTTTGTAATACTAAACAAAAAATTGGTGAATCATTCACACACTTCCTCCAAATATGGAGGAAAATCTTTGCATGGTACTCCAGAGCTATTCTTGAATTAGAGAAGATGGAAATCTTTTTTCAATAACTTGGTACCAGAATTGAACTATGCATTGCAAATGCAAGATTCCCCTAGTTTCAATAGGATGATTAAAAATGCCCTCTGTATTGAAGAAGTTATGGTCAGAAAGGGGGAGATCACTCTTCAGAGTGAAAACAAATCAAACAAATCCAACTCCAAGCCTAAATGGTGGAAACAAAACAAGAATGTTGTCAATGATGGTGTAGTAGACACATCCAATGTTGGCCCTAAACCTAAGGTGTTCAATCTAACCAACAATATCCAAGAAAGAAAAGATGCCAAGGTAACAACCCCACTACCCAAAGCAAATAATGATAATAAAAAAGGTTGGACGTGGACTTCAAAACCTCAAAGAACATTCACTCCTTTGGGAGAACCCCTTGAGACTGTTCTAAAAACACTATTGGATAAAAAAGTTCTTACAATCCTAGATTCCAAACCATGGGAACCAATGGTCAAACCCAAATGGTGGGATGATAACTCCTACTGTGTCTTTCACAAGAACAAAGGACACAAGACTAATAATTGCTTTAAGCTTAAACATGTTATTCAAGACCTCATTGAAGGAGGTAAGATCAAAGGGAATGGACACACTACTAATGAAGATCATACAAAATTCAATAAACCATTTCTTAATTATGAAAAAGGAGAAAAATCCAAAGGGAAAGGTAATGAAGTAAACTACACCTATTCCAACAATGATAATGTGATCAATATGCTAGACATTAAAACCGAATAAATTAATGTGGTTACAATCAAAGGTGTTTCATTCCACTCGAATGCAGTAACACAGAGCCAAGCATAGGTCATGATCAAAGGACCCACAAAATCAACATCAATGTCCAAAGTTCCTATTATTACTATTCCTAAACCGCCAGCAAAACACGTGGTTACTATTCCTGGAGAAAAGTATGACTTGGTAGACCAATTGCAATGAACCTTTTCCCAAATTTGCATCTTTGAGTTACTCAAGATATCCACAGTACATAGGGAAATCTTAGAACAAGCCATACATGCTGCAAACATCCTGAAGGATATTGATATAGACAAATTCTAGGTAATGGTCAATCACATCTCAATGCCACATTACCTCTCCTTTTCTGAAGAGGATGATAAATCTTTGATGCATCCGCACAATCAACCCCTCCATATCAAAGTTCTCATTCATAAATCCCATGTTAGACATATCTTGATAGATGGAGGCGCAAGATTAAATATTTGTACTCTTAATCTCATCAGAAAGTTGGGTCTTTCAGAACAAACAATTGATTCCAGAAGCAAGATAACCATCAAAGCTTATGACAAGGAAGAAAGATCCTCTAGGGGTCTTATCGTTCTACCCATCAGAGTTGGACCAATTGAAAGAAATGTCACATGTCAAGTTCTGGATCTGCCCTTAGCCTACAACATCCTGTTGGGGAGGCCATGGATTCATGAAATGCAAGTTGTACTATCTACTTACCACCAATGCATCAAGTTCCCACACAATGGGGTGGAGATAACAATTCCAACCGATGCTAACTATACTTGCAACAATATCAAGGCAGGCAGTATGATTCCCCACAACAAGGAGGACATGGATGAGATTGCTCCCGAGACTACCAATGACATGGTTATGAAAAGCTTTGGGAAAACCTTAAAACTTGAAGAAACAGGTATGGGAGAATACAAACTGGACCTGAATCCCTCACTGATAGAATTACCAATATCACCACAATCCTATGGAAGACCCTCCTTGTCTTTCACACCTGTTGCATTAAAAGAACCAGAAATTTACTAGGCCACAGGCATGGTTAAGGCCTCCACATCTTCTTTAGATAACACAGAAGAACATGCAGTCTTGGACTAGCTTTACAAAGGAGAACCAACGGAAGTTGAGGTAAAACATGTAGAGATATCCCCAGAAAAGTATGGTAAAGGATATGATTTCCTCAAATAGATGCGATAAAAAGGAAAGGGACCTCTAAATGACACAGGAAGAGGACTTATTGAGCCTATACCCATGGAGTTCTAAAATACCAGAGACAAAATAGGACTGGGTTTTAATACTAAAACTGGCAAACCTTCTTCAAAAGATAGCCCAGCCTTAGACAAAGGGAGTGATGAAATAGATAAAATAGAGCAGTGGTCCTATGAAAAGTTATTACACGTTGGCACAGAGAATCCCAACCATCAAGGAGAGTGCTATGTACCCAGCTTTGAGGTACCACAAGATCTTCGTACCCCTTTGTTAGCACAACCTCCCATTCAAGAGGTAGGAGACTTAGCAATAGATGATTCAGAGATACCCTTGATAGAAATAGCTACAAAAAGCACACCTCGATGATAGGATTTACATCCTAACTGGGTGCAATTGGTCACAGTTTCACATATTCTTGATCTACCGCACTTTGATCCACAAGTAGCTAATCGAGTACATCAAATAACCATTTTTGAATACTTAAATAGATCTGATGATGAGGTCACTGATTCTCATGATTATGAATGGGATGAGCTATCTGTCACCACAGAAGATATTGAAATAGAAAAAATTCACATGTTTGAAGCTCCCTCAGCTCCTCGTGAACAGTCTAACACTACTCCCAATGACACTAATAATCCTAAGGTAGAGGAAGAGTTTCTTCTCCCTATCAGGGATGGAGAGACTAGTGCTTTCTTAAGTCTAGAGGAAGTTTTAAGGTGATAGACAAGAAGCCTCCTTTTATAGAGAGTTGATGATGAGAGATCCACTAACGAGTCTCTAGAGTTTGGTCTGCATGTAACTAACAATGACCCTTTTATGATGATCTAACTCTTATTGATCTAAATATCGAAGAAATTAGCTTAACAGAACACTTCTTATCAGTTTATAGTCATGATGCTAACGTGATGTTGTCCTTCCCCAAGTCTGATTCCTTATCCTTGATAAACCTAGACCTTATTGATTGGACTAAAAAAGATCCTACTCCTATCCTCGACTTTCCTAATGACTATGCTTTAGCTTTCTATCTAAATGCTTGTGAACCTTATCCTTCTTCCACCAGTGCAAGGAGCGAGAACATGTCAAAGGAGGATGTCAAGTTTCTTAGTCAATAATTGAAAAATAAAAATAAAAATAGAACTGATGGTGAAAACCACCTTGTGGCAGTATCAGATTCTAAAAAGGTAAAAATAAAAGACATATCTGATGGTGAAAACCTCTCTGAGGTGCCAAAAGATGAGATTCTTGATATCCTCCCCGCACACTTTCAGGAGAGATCTTCAGTACTAATCAAACCAATGGAACCAGTCAACTTGGGCATAGCTGAGTCTCCTCAAATTATTCACCTGGCACAATCTTTGTCAGAAGAAGAGAAGACACAATTCATTGAATTTTTGAAGGAAAAGAAAATCAAATTTACATGGTCCTATATTGATATGCCTGGACTTGATCCCAACTTAATCATGCATCATTTATCTATATCTCCTAGGATCAAACCTGTGAAACAAAAAATTAGAAAAATGCATCCTCATGTTGCATTACTAGTGAAGGCAGAGCTAGAGAAGTTGCTAGAAGCAGGGTTTATCAGAGTCATTGCCTATGTAGGGTGGATCTCCAATGTGGTCCCAGTATCTAAATTTGATAAATCTTTTAGGATCTCTACTGACTTCAGAGACTTGAACAAATCATGTCCTAAGGATGAATTCCTACTACCTAACGTTGACATGATCATAGACCTCACCACAGGCTACCAGATGTATTCATTAATGGATGGATTCTCAGGCTATAATAAAATCAAAATTGCCCCTGAGGATCAAGAGAAAACTACATTTACATGCGCATGGGGCACCTTTTGCTGGAACGTCATGCCATTTGGGTTAAAGAATGCCGACGCCACATATCAAAGATAAATGACCATTATATTCCATGATATGATGCATAAGAACATGGAGGATTATGTGGATGAAACATTCGCTAAATACAGAGAAAGGAGCACTCATATTGATGATTTAAGAAAGATATTGGATCAAATGGAGCAATTTCAACTAGGGCTCAATCCAAAGAAATGTGCCTTCAGAGTCCAATCAGGGAAGCTCCTAGGATTTATTGTTTCAAGAAAGGGAACTGAAGTAGATCCTACAAAAGTTAAAGCTATTCTAGAAATGACTCATCCTCGCAACATCAGTCACATGAGGACACTACAAGGGAGACTTCAATCTATTAGGAGATTCATGTAACAACTGGCGGATAGAGCACAACCCTTCACAAAATTACTATATAAAGGGGTCACCTTCAAATGTGATAAACATTGTGAAGCCAACTTTAGAGAACTAAAAGAGTACCTAGCTACTCCTATTCTTATGGCGCCCATTCATGGAAAGCCATTACTCCTCTATAGTTCAGCTACAACTACATCACTAGGAGTATTGCTCGCCAAAGAGGATGAAACAAAGAAAGAATGAGCTATCTACTACATCAGTAGAACACTAGTCTCCTATGAGCTCAATTACAACATTATTGAAAAAGCATGCTTAGCAGTCGTCTTTGCATCACATAAATTGAGACACTACATGCTCTCACATATAGCAAAACTTCTTGCTAAGATCGATCCTCTAAAGTATCTTTTAAGAAAAACATCATTAACAGGATGATTAGAAAAATGGGTCCTCAGTCTAAGTGAATTTGACATTGAGTATGTGGATAGGAGAGCTATTAAAGGACAAGTCCTCGCTGACCAGCTAGGTGATTCACCGCTACAAGATAATGAACCTTTGAATATTGAATTCCCTGATGAGACAATAATGCATCTAACTGAGCATCCATGGAAGATGTATTTTTAAGTTTCTTTCACACAACAAGGCTCTAGAGCAGGGGTTTTGTTCATAACTCCTCAAGGCTACAAAATACCAAAGACCTACAAATTAATGTTTCCATGCACACACAACATCTCTGAATACGAGGCATTGGTAAACGGTCTTAAACTTGCCATGGAATGGAAGATTGTAGAGTTACACGTGTATGGTGACTCCCAACTCATCATTAATCAAGTCAATGGAGATTATAAAATGAAGGATGAGAAGTTGATGCCCTATAGACAACTGGTAGATGACTTAAAGAAGTATTTTGTCTCCATCACTTTCCAACAAATACCTAGAATAGATAATAAGGCCACTGATGCTATGGCTACATTGGCATCCATCTTGCAATTGGAGGAGCATCAATTCTGCTATGAATTCTTGGTGGAAGAACTATCCTACTCCGCCTTTAATACCCCTAAATACCAAGTGATTTGTGCTTTAGACACCCTAGATCAATCTCACTATGCCAAGATCATTGCATACCTAACTGACCAAACTATTCCTAATGATCTATCTAGAAATGAGAAAAGAGCCTTGATTAGGACAACATCGCGTTATGTCCTCATAACTAATAATTTATATCTCTGAGGTCTTGACGGTATGCTTCTTAGATGTTTATAACTTGAAGAGTCTGATGGCGCGTTAAAAGAAGTCCACAAAGGTGTATGTGGATCACATTCAAACAGATTTTCACTAGCAAAGAAACTGCTCTGAGTAGGCTATTACTGGCCTACCATGGAAAAAGATGCTATTCAATTTTCAAAAACATGTCTTAAATTCCAGACACATGGAAACCTTATCCATGCTCCTACCAGAGAACTTATACCTTTCATTACACATTGGCCATTTCAGCAATGGGCCTTTGACTTGGTTGGAAAATATATCCCAATTATTCAAATGGAAACAAGTTCATCATTACAACCACTGAGTATTTTATGAAGTGGGTCAAGGCCATGCCGCTAATCAAATCCACTAGCAAACAGGTGGCTATGTTCATTCTGAACTAAATTATCTATAGATATGGGATACCCTCTTCAATTATAATAGATAATGGGGCCAATTTAAAAATCAAGACATTGATGACCTTTGTGAATAGTTCCACATCACTCAACATTGCTCCTCAATCTATTACCCTTAAGGTAATGGACAGGCTGAGGCATCTAATAATAATATTCTCAAAATCCTATACTGAACTGTAAGTAAGTCTGGCATCTACAACTAAATCTGGCACTATGGGCCTACAAAACAAGCATCAGAACACCAACATGAGCCACACCATTTTCCCTAGTCTATGGCACTGAATCAGTACTACCTATTGAGGTTCAAATCCCATCATTTCAGATATCTTTACAAGGTCTTGTTACTGATGAGCAGTACCGCATTGATTAGGTGAATTCTTTAAACCTACTTGATGAGCGCAGGCAACAGGTGTTCGATCATCTAAAAGTGTACCAAGCACAAATGTCCAAAGGGTACAATAAAAGGGTAAATCCATGCAAGTTTGAAGTGGGAGATCTCGTCCTAAAAGAGAATCCTAAGAACTAGCCTAACAAAGAGCATAAAGGAAAATTTGAGCCCAATTGGTTAGGACCTTATGTTATCACTGCTACTTTATGTTAGAATAGTCCCAAAGGATAACTGAGAGGGGGGGGGGGGGGGGGAATCAGTTAT
>MU228015.1:3389833-3404391 GCA_018584345.1 Thuja plicata
TCTGATAATCTGCTCTGTACATCTTTCTTCACATTTCGTATCATTCACACTTGGCGTATCACAATTGAACTACTATAAGTATCTTCTCCAAATTAGAAGGTCATGTCAGCTCTTAGAAACACTTCATAAATACCTTAGTCAGCTTAACTAAGCACACAAACAATATTAAGTCTGCGCAAGTCAATGCTGAACAGACACGACGCTTCAATGAGTCGGCCTCACCAAATTAACCATAACTTTGCAATCATATTGAAACACGTTTGGCACCTTTGTATTTGTATCATCAACTCATAACTAAATATGAATATACACACGCATATCCTGAAGATAGGTGCAGCTCATGTAACACATTATATACGTCGGCCCTAAACAGTTATGCTTCCAGAACTGTAACTGCTAATAACAGAATTGCATAACTTTACTGAAACATCATATCTGGGTTTGTGTGTATGATCATAACATAATAAAAATTTCAAAAACACATATCTATCCATGCAAGTCTTCATTTCATCATTCAGATAAGTTCATACAGAATTACTACTGTGTATTATATGTTGTCATTAATGACAAACATACAAACAATCAATTGCTCAGAATCAAATCTCCAACTCTTTTGGGACTGGAGCCTATCAACTAGCTACACTTGAGGGAGACGTTATTCTAGATCCTATCAATACTCTACATTTGAAGTGGTTCTACACTTGATGTTTGGCTAGCAGTGCCTGTACAGTGAAAAAGTTCTCAGAAAATTCCAAAAATATTCATAAAATTGATCCTGAAGAAATTCAAAAATAGTGGAAAAATTCCTAAAGAAAAGGGTATCTTTGGTGAAAACCTGGTAAACAGGCACCTTGATACTACAAAAACATTCAAATGATAAAAAATAGCAAAAAAAATTGAAAAAGAAAAGAACTTGCCAAGTGGTGAAAACCTCGCAATCAGGCGTCACTTGTGTTTCTGCGCTCCATCTATCAAAGCATTACTGATACTAAGCCTTCACACTTGCACCTATGCTAAACATTGAATTTTATTCCTTATGAAATCTTATCCTCACTGGGGATTTTTCTATGTTTCTATCTGAAGGTCAAGTCATTTTTCACTGGGGGCATCTTTGCCAGTATGATAGGTTGCGTTTGCTAGGTCATCATAGGATGGTTTGTCTTGTAATACGATGTTACTCGATACTTTCATCAAACTATCACTTTCACAAGACCAAGGGTGACACAAACATTGCACTAACATGAATGGGGTTCTTATGACCAACACTCGATTAAAAATAGGCATGACAAAGGTTATACTCATACATGGAACACCTATTTGCTTAAATGATGACTTATTGATTGTTGAATCTCTACTGTGCTTAAAAAATGAATCAATAGTATTTCTTAAATGCTACTTAAACACAGTTTGATCTTGAGTTGATTATGACTCTTTTATGTCCTGATCATGTTTTACCTGGGGACATTTAAGTAGTTATGAATTTTAAAATAGATTGATTCACAATTGATGTTGTTATGCCTTCCGAGTTACTCCATAATGTCTGCGCAAAGACAAAGAGTCACAAGGACGGGGGGCATAACATTTTCTTGGTTTTCTACATGTGGTTATTGTTCCAAATGATCCTATAAATTTCACCTAACTTGGATATTTATGGTAAGAGCTGCCACTATGGGTGGATAACTGCATATATTTTGATCTTTGTTATGTGTAAACTATGGTGAGGTTGCAACAATTTCCTTGTCTATTTTCTGACTCAGAATCTCAGTAAGGTATACAAAGCATAATGTACCCAAGGATATGAATTTTCAAGGTCATTGTGGGTCCAATATCTTTCCTTACACAAAATCTGATATAATAAAAGGAAGGTGACTACTTTTGTTGTCCTGACTTCTATGCCTTGATGCCTAATTCTATTTCTGACATTTCAATAAAACATAGTATTCATACTTTCATAATATTAGTGGGTATTAGTGATGGGTGTACTATCAGGTGGCATCCATTCCAAAAAGCACCCAATGATGATAAAAATGTCCAATATCTGCCAAATCAGTGACAAGTCTTAAGAGTTTGCATATAGCTGCATTTAGAGATTTCATAGTGCATTTGTGAAAGAAGTAAAAGCATAAGGAATCTGTGCTCAAAAATAATTTCTATCTTCTTCTAAATACCAAGTTAAAAACATTCATTAACTATTACTGATATAAATATCATTGCACATCCATAGCATACATTTTACATTCATAAAATGAAACAGAAAGGAATACAAAAACAAAGCATCACATTTCATTTTTACATCCTAAGTGCATCCATACATTTTACTTGCATAAAAAAAACACAAAAACATACATTTGCATATTCACATAGTATCATTTAAAAACATATTTGTATCACTGATAAATCAAAACATGCATAAAATGATGTCATCATCTAAAAACTAACTCATCGTACAACCAATATCTAATCACATGTGCAAATGCATCTATCAAAACAAAGAGACATGATGAAACATATCAGAATCAGAGAAAAATTGCATCATATATATATCTCCAAAATGGTACAGATCAAAATATGACACAAGTCTACATAAAGAGTAGCAGAGGATCATAAAGAATCAAATATATATATATATATATATATATATATATATATATCTGTGTGTCAGATACAAAAGAGAGATCTCAGCAGGATCCATATATACAATATACATGTGTGGAAAAATACAAAATCAGCTCTGTCTACCCCCCTCTCCCTGACCTGGAGGAGGAGGAGGTGGTACAAATGGAGGAGGAAGAGGCATCGCCCCCTCTAACTGCTAAGCCAACTATGAAAATGATGCTGCTCTCTGCCCATCTGGCACTACTGCATGATAAAGAGCATAATAATAAGTGGCTCTCTGGCCCTGGTGAACCGCTGTATGGGCTTTCACATCTCGCTTTGTCCTGAGCTGCTTAAGATGTGCATCTCTATCAGTAAGAAAAGCATCCACTAGTGTAATCCCAACCTCTACTGCTGTAGCTCTCACCTCTAAAGCTATAATTTGAGCCCTGAGCTACTCTCTCTCCTGCTCACACTAAGACAAATGATCCCCATCTCTGCCAGATCCCCTACCTGAATCTTGTCCTGTGTTCAGTCAGGCTGTCTCTGCGACTATTGTCTTTGCTGCCTCTACTTCTCTCCTATAAGTAATGGACCAGGATCTATCCAAGGAGAAAAAAATCTAAACCAGGTGTGCCAACCCTCTCCACTCCCAGTAGCAACCTCTACATGGCCACCCACAACACCACCACCCCTATTCTCTCAACCATCATCCCCCTCATTTAGAGGAGGATGTCTCCCATATTGGCCTCCATCTCAGCCTCCATCTCTCCCTCCATGCCTACCAACGCCCCTACCACTCTGAGCTCCTCCTCTCCCTCTAGCAGGATGGTCATCAGGATCATAATCTAGTGGCTCCTCTATGCGAGGAATAATCTCCTCTGGCACTATGAAACAAGGAAATGGATGCTAGAGCATGTCTGATGTATAACCATCTAAACAACCTTCATATTCAACATCTAAGAAGAGATCCCAGTCTACTCCAACCATGTCACAAATATCCTGATGGGAAGTCTCATAAATCAGTTGGGCACCCCACAGTGGTGCCTCATCACGGATCCACGCATAAACAGTGATGTCTTGTATCCTACCCTACCGACGACCGTACTGTCTTAGAACTTGAGTATGCACAAATCGCTCTACTACATATCTGGTCCTCCCAATGAGATACCTGCTCTGAAATAAATATGGAACCTGCCTGGCATCTGAGGTCCACTCCTCACATTCTAAATATGGTCGCCATACGACCTCAGTCATATCATCGAAGAGTCATCACCAATACTCTACCTTGCCCATATGGGGCTGCTAAATGAGACCTGCATACATATATACATACGCCTACTCAGGTGCTCGCTGTCTATCTACAATTGGCCGTGTAATAGGGATATGCTCCCAGGCCCAGATCTGAAGAATCAATATACCCAGAGTCATACTCTGAGTATAATGATATACAATCTCATGCAACTCTTGGTACATATGGGCTAAAATGCAACTACCCCTTGCAAATCTCCGTCTGTGGGTGATCATCTGCTCTAGCATATCTACCCATCTGACCATTAAACCATGCTGACCTCTGTCTAGCATCAGAATGCCACCTATCAAACCTGCTAAGTACACAGATAATCGATCATAATGATCAACCATATACTCCCATGAGAGGTATCTGCGATCAATGGTGTCATCCTGCAAATATCGATGAGATGCTCCAATTGCCACGATAGACGTCGCCTCAAAGTACACCTCATGACCAATAATCAAAACATGCAGTATCTGCCATACATCCTTGGGAGTAACTATAATCTCCCCAGTTGGAAGATGGAAGGTGTTGTGCTTTTAGTGCCATCTCTTGGAAAGAGTAGTCAACAACCCTTGGTTTACCGCTATCTCATGTAAATCTATCAAAGAACGTAATCCACAATGGATCATTGTAGTCTTCTCATCATCTGAGAGCAGTCTAGATAATGCAAGCACACACCGTAGATATGTGCCTCTAAATGAAACTACCTCAAAATATGCCTATTTTTGACACATACAAAGATAAAATCAGTGTTCTATCTACAACAGAGGTGTAGACTCCTGATCAGCTAAGTAATTCAAGGTCCATGACAAGCAAACAAATCAAAATGGCTAAGTTCCTAAGTCTACAAATGAGATGCGATCTTGAACAAATAGGGTGCGATCTCTTTTACGGGATGTGATCCTGGAAATATAGGATGCGATAGAGAATACTGGGTACAATCCCCAATATATGGGATGTGATCCTAAAAGCAGGGTACGATCTTGAAAGGATAGGATACGTCACAAAGCCAAATTTGAACTAAAAACAAGGTAAAAATAGGCAAACGGGATGCGAACTAGGACATCTTAGATGCGATGCTAAAATCCAGAAAAACCAGATACGATCCGGGATATACCGGATGCGACACAGGTTTGACAGGGTGAGATCTAGAATCTCGGATGTGACCCAGAATTTAATGGCCTATAAAAGCTATAAAAATGCGTAAAAATCAAATTTGCAAAATTAATGAGGTAGTTTTACGAGCACTTACCGGAGGTGGGTAGTCGGCCGGGCGCTGGTGTTGACGGCTCATCTTGAAATGATGCTTCCTCACAGGGACCACCATCTTCTCTGCAGAGTTCTCAAAATTACTATGGATAAAAGTGGAAATGAATAGTGAAATGGTAATTTTTGAGGCTTATATTGGTCTTTTGAGCTGTTTAGGAGTTTTGAAACTCCTCCCAGGCAACTGAAACTACATTTCTTCTCTCTATTTGATCAATTGGGAACTAAATCAAAGGTACTTGAGGTATTTTGTGTAGTATAGTAACATTTTTGTGACACCTCCTAAAAATGCAAAATTGCTCCTTTTATTTTGAAAATTTGTCAAATTGCACATTTCATCATAAATCTTGGTCTGACATCATTTTATCAATCTCACCACTCACATTTCAACATAATTAACTTGGTTCCTGTGTGTTTCTTCGTAAACACATCACCTTTTTCATTTCTTCTAGTTCTTTCTTTCTTTCCCTACCCACTGGCTGCAAGTGATATGTTCTTTCAACAGAGGGATTTTATTCTTTTCCTTCGATTTCATTCCTGAGGGGGCATGATCACACTATCATCAATTAAATTTTTTCTCAAAACAACATTAAAATGACTTCTTTATCAAACAAACTAGGGGCATGATAGTTTCCTTGACTAAGTCAGAACTGTTGGATAGAAAGCTTTGGTTCCCATAAGCTGGCTATCTTGTGTTTCCTCATTTTAAAATATTCTTATTAAGATCCTAGATTAAGCTTCATACTGAATTTTTGACGACAACGAAGTTTAGAAGCAGTATTATCAATCTTTGGAAGACAACCAAGTTCAGGATTGGTATCTTTTAAGATCTTTTATTGACCTTTGGATGACAACCAAGTTCAAAATCAATTCTATCAGTTAGTTCAATCAAGCGCAAGACTGATCTCATGAGGCATTTCATTTGATCATGAGAAAAATTTACAATCTTTTTGAAGGCAAAATCAAAAACTTTCTTTGAATCAATGCGCTACTCGCACATCAAGTCAAAGAGGGGAAAATGTAACCACTTGGATTTGGTCTGTTCTGACTATAAACCCTATTTTCCCTAAGTGTGATCATACCCCCAATTATGTCATGATAATGTTACTTTGGCATAATTCATTTAAATCAGATTTAATGTCCTAGGTGATTTTTATCACTGAATTATATTAACTACTACAGCCATACAATCCAAATCAATTCAAACCAATTAAAACAGATCGAATTCAAAATACGGCTATAGTATTTAATCATAGAAGAATTAAATAAAACCCCTAAATCAATTATTCACTTGCAAAAGAACCCATGCCCCTAGCCTAATTAATTTAATTAAATTGGCTATAGTCATATTGATTATTAAAAATTAATTAATTGTTTAAATAATTAATATTCTATTTCTGAATGAATTAAGTAAATTTAATTCATTTCATTAAATATTCCTCTAAAACCTTAGCCTAACCCACTTCAACTACTTTGACCCTGGGTTTGAACCTTTCCCAAGCCATTTACCCCATGCTAATCTAATTTTAATCCTAATTCTATCCCAACCCACCTCCTAATGTTGTTACATTCCATTAAGGAATGATTAAAGAATCAACCCACTTGAGAAAGTCAAAGAATCTCAAGATTCCTTTCCTCAAGTCCACTTTTTGAAGCCACTCTCTTACACCCTTCCCATGCTTCTTTAAGGCTTTCATTAATGCCTCATTAATGAAGATTCCTTAAGCCCATGTCTCCACCATGCCTATTGAATGCCTTTGGCATTTATTTCTCTTACACACCATTAATGAGTTTTTCAACTCCATTAATGTACCTTGTCCCCCCTCTCTCTCCTCATTCTTCTATAAATAAAAGGTGTTTTTGAGCACAAATGGGCCTTCATCTTAGATTAAAAATTGCATTGTTATGCTGTAAGAATAGACATAGATTCATATCACATTTCATATTTCATGTTGATGCATTGTTAGTTTCATGCTTTTTAGAGCTAGAATGCATGTTATTTAGATATCTTTCTCATTTTAACTCAAATCTTTCATGCTAGGATGTATATGTCACTGAAAGAGACATAATCTGAGGGCTATTATGTTTTTTTTCATACACTTCCTAGTTAGAAAGCAATAGGTCAATTTTAGTGGATTTATATGCTCATCTAACCCCTTTTTCGCTAATGTAATGATCTATTGAAGTGTTGTGTCGCAGGTAACAGGTGCACAAATATGCACACACAATATACATACATACATACATACATACATACATACACACATACCTATCTATCTATCTATATATCTATATGTACCATCTTATCCTACTTTTGTGCACATTTTGGGACCCTTTTAGCCCTCCTTAGTGTGTTTTCACATTTAGGACCTCCTAATGCATTCAGTTATCCCCATAATTTGAATCAAGGTCCTTTTTCTTCCTCCAATCTTACACTAAATTATAGTTTGGTATTAATTTCTATGCTCCATCTCAAATTTATCCCTCTAATCACAAAATTCATTTCACTCGTAGATTTAAATGCTTTTACGATTGATTTTCCCTCTCATTCCACCATATTTCCCCCAACCCCCTCAATACTTCTTGGGATCCAAGAATTTTTTCCTGAGATTTGCACCTCTGGGTACATGTCGACCTCGACCTATACTTGGTATAGGTCAACCTCGACCTATACCCTAGGAGGTGAATTTTGATTGGCTCATAGGCTTGATGTAAAGTATTGGCCTTTTTTACGCCTAGTGCAATTGGCCCTTTTGATTCTGATGCCCAAAATCAATATAAAAGGAGGCCTTCTCACTTCATTTGAGCATCCATAACATATCAAAATCCATGAATTCATTTGAGAAATATACTTCTCAAGCACTCAAGTACAAGAATTCAAGAAGTTCAAGCAAGCATCTATTCATCCATTCAATCAAGCATGCATTTCCTTCTATATATCTAGCATCTTTGGAGACTGTTGGTACTCTCAAATTTTGGAGAAATTTGGAGTGACCAATTAAAATTTTTCTCTAGGCAAGGTGAGTACCCCTAAACAAATTTTTGAAGAGGCCTACTTGGACGGCAAGTAAAATGAGACCTAATGATTTTGATGAGATACCGCTCGGGGAACATGTGCACCACCTTTCATGGAGTAAATATAGTGGGTTACAACTTTCAGATGTTAGATTTGATGTGTTTTGAAGATATCCATTTGGAGGTGTTTACTTAAATCTGTATTTTGCACATTTCCTGATTTTATCAAATGATCTACATTGCAGGCTTTTATTTTTGGCCGGATTAAGAATCATTACATAAGGATTATTCTGAGGTATTGCAGGCATGAAAGAGACTCTCCATTTCAATTTTTTAGATCCCTATGAGTGCAAATGACACATTTTTCTAAAGCCATTCTATTTACAATTAATTTTGATTCTCAAAGTGTGAAATGGAGAACAATGAAGTACCCTACTTGGGGGTCACTCAGTTTGCACCTGATTAAATAACATGGGAGATTGAGTGTTCCCTTGTATTCTAAACATGGAAATATGCATGAAAGAATATTTTAAGACTTGGGCCAATCCATTTGGTTAGTTTTCTCAACAGATTCCAAATCAAGTTTATATAATTTTACTGATTTTGAAATCAGAAAGTTGGTAACAGGCTGACTTTGAGGATTCATATTGATAGACCAATTGATGATCTAAACAAGCTAATTGAATTTTTTTTTCTCCATATGTAAGTGAGTCTATATCTAGGGTTTCAAATCATGAGGTTTTCATTGGATTGGTTTGTGGAGTCAAATCCAATCAAGATTTATTCAGTTAACATCGAATGCAGCAGTAAAGTTTTCTAGGAGGCTGACTTTGCAGGCTAACTGTTAGTAATAACTGAGAGGGGGGGGAGTGATTCAGTGGCCTCAAATTTTTATCCTTTAAACATTAGCCACTAATCAAGTAAACCTCAGATTATTAAGTCCCTACATGATGCATGTCATGAAATACTTATAATGAATAACTGTCTGTCGGTTTTCCTTGTCTGTCCTTATTCTCCTTGATTACTAATAAGTGGTATAAATATTCATTTACTAAAATACAGTAAATATGCAGAGTATACCGATCAACCCAGTGTTAACCATGTCAGATAAAAAAGAATAAATAAATGAATCATACACACATAACACATGGATTTTAATGTGGAAACCCTGTTAAGGGAAAAAACCACTGGGACCGGTACCCCATATTTTCACTGTTCTGAAGTGAGCCCTGTTAGGAGCCAACCTTGTTAAAGGTTACAAACACACTATTAGGTGTGACCTTGTTAGAGGATTTTACACATATAGGTTGTCACTTAGTATCGGGCATCTAATGTTGCCATCCTTGAATCGACCTCTCTCTTAGACTGTCAATAGGCATCGGGCATATCCAATGCTACTTTCATGAATCAAACTTTTTGGCACTCCTTGGGATGTACCTCAATATATAGAATACTATTAATTCCTTCTTTGTTAAGAGACTTGATGCTTCAATGGTTAAACTGAAACAAAATGACCTATTTCTAATGCAACTTGAATTGCAGATTTTTAGATCTATTTAAGTACAT
Organism: Thuja plicata; assembly: GCA_018584345.1. Taxonomy (NCBI): domain Eukaryota; kingdom Viridiplantae; phylum Streptophyta; class Pinopsida; order Cupressales; family Cupressaceae; genus Thuja; species Thuja plicata. Next base: position 3,399,573 of record MU228015.1, read on the forward strand.
TACCTCTCTAATCAATGTATCAATTTAATTCTTTTGTGCTTCACACTTTCTGCTTTATGATGCTATGCTTACTGTTTGTTGGTTTCTATAGAATTCCTTAGCTCTCCTTCAGCTTGATTGATCAGTACTACATGAAGTTGTCCTTCATCAGTTTCTCTTTAGCATCCTCTTTCTATTCACTCCCCTTAATCCCCTTTTCACGTGATACAAAAATGAATTAAGCTTGTCTCTTATATAGTCATGATATTCACTGTTTCTTGATTCTTGATTCTTGGTGTGAAAAACAATCTAGCCAATTTGATTTAAATCATAACTCATGATTTGTCTCCTAGTTATCTTCATGCCAATTTTATAAATCATCTTTAAATTAATTACTTAAATCTGGTCGAATAAAACAAAGAAAACAACCAGTTAAGTCTATCTTTAGCTCTAGCCAGCTAGATATTTTTTCATTTTTTGAACTCTCTGTTCCGTCGGTCAACTCTTCAGTTAGTCATCTGTTAGAACTGATAGTTCTGTCGGTGTGACTCCAGTTAGCTTTGGGATCTCCATCCGTCGGGTATCATTGGATTTTTCCTTGTCAGGCAACTCTGTCTTGAGCTCGTCAGGCATCTTGTGATTTTTCTTTGTCGGGAAACATTGTCTTCTTCTTGTCGGGTATCACTGTGACTTTTCTTCTTTGCCTTTACCGATGGTGTGCACTCCATCGGTGTTGTCTATCACTTAGTGAATACTTGACTTTTATGCATTGCTAAAGCATAAACTTTGTTCCATTGATTCTCTGAAGTCTTTGGCATTATGTATATGACCGTATAGATGATATCAAGTTGAAATCAATGACAATACAAACCATTAACTGATTTAATGCCTTGCATTATCTTCAACTTAACATTATCAAACATTTAATTAGTTACATGTCATCAATCTCCCCCTTTAGCATTGATGGAAACAAACTTATATTATCACACTATACTATTTCTAATATAATGTGAAATACAACTGTTGAGATTCATCAAACTACCAAAATCTCCCTTTTGTCAATCGATAAATGTTTGAACTTTGGTAAGCTCTGTTTTAGCTTAGATTTGATTCCTACAGTTCTCTTGTCTTCTGATGTGTTGAGTCCTTTTCTTGTGTCAATTTCTCTCCTTTTGAATGTTCTCCTATTTTGATGTCTTTTTCTCTTTTCAACAACTCTCCCTTTGTATAATCTTTCATACAACTTTCTCTCTTTAAGGATATAATCTCTCCCTATTGGAGTAATCTGATAATGGATAGTCTTTCTCAGTAGAATGTGATAATATGGATAATCTCTCTCCCTTTGACAACAATGCCAAACAAATATTTTACAAATATCTGACATTCATGTCAAACAATTATTTTCCTATCCATAATATATTCCTTGAATTCCCCTTATCCATCAGCAATACAACAATAATCTCTGGTGCTCAGTTATGATATATACATGTCTGTATATAGATGTAGCTTTTAAGTTCATCTCGTTGCTTGCATCAACATGAATGATATTATGATAATATGTAGGCTGATGTAGCCTTCAATTATTTTACTGACTGGTAGACAAGGGTGTGACCCCTATTCTTTTTCTCAGGTACTCAAATGTATCGTTGGGAAGTGGCTTGGTGAAGATATCAGCTAATTTTTCTTTGGATTGCACATACTCAAGTATCACCTCTTTTTATTCAACTTGTTCTCTCAAGTAATGATACTTGATGGAAATGTGTTTAGTTTTTGCATGCATGACTAGATTCTTGGAAATGTTTGTTGCACTGGTGTTATCACAATAGATAATCACTGGTTCTAAGATCTTCATATGCATACCTTCCAACAACTGTTTGATCCATGCAATATTTGAGAAATTTGCAGCAACAACAATGTACTCTGCTTCTGTAGTAGACTAAGAGATGCATCCTTGCTTCTTGCTAATACATGTGACAAGTTTGTCACCCATAAAGAATTCTCCTCCAGTTGTGCTCTTCCGGTCATCAGGATTCCCAGCCCAATCAACATCGGTAAACACCTTAAGGTCAAATTTTCCTTCTCTTTTATACAATAAGCCAAATTCCTCAGTATTCTTCAGATATCATAGAATTCTTTTCACAACAGTCATATGTGATTCCCTGGGGTTAGCAAAAAATCTAGCAACAATTCCTACTGCATGTGCAATATCTGGTCTAGTGTGTACAAAATACATGAGTTTTCCAATCATTGATCTGTACAAATTTTTATTTACCTCTATTTTTTTGTCCTCCTTTTTCAACTTACATCCAGTAGCCATCGGTGTTCAACTAGTTTGGATTCTTCCATCTTGAATATTTTCAGGACCTCTTTGATGTACTTGGATTGTGTAATGAAAATTCCTTCACTTTGTTGAATGATTTATAGACCAAGAAAGAACTTGATCTCACCAAACATAGACATCTCAAACTCTTTGCTCATCTCGTTAGAAAATAATTTTCATAGCATATCATTGCCTCCAAATATGATGTCATCAACAAATATTTCATCAATCAAGGTGTTAGCATCAGTATCTTCTTTTAAATAAAGATTACTATTTTCACTAGTCCTTACAAATCCAATACTTATTAGATAGGAATGAAGTCATTCGTACCAGGCTCTTGGAGCTTGTTTCAATCCATACAAGACTTTGTGAAGTCTACATACCATGTCCCTCTTGTCTGGATCAACAAACCCTTCTGATTGTTCAATGTATACTTCTTCTTTAAGTATTCCATTTAGGAATGCTAACTTGACATCCATCTGGTATACCTTGAATCCTTTGAATGCAGCATAAGCAAGTAATATTCTTACTCCTTCTAGCCTAGCAATGGGTGCAAAGGTCTCTCCATAGTCTATACCTTCCTCTTGTGCATACCCTTTGCATGCTAGTCTTGCTTTGTTCCTTGTGACTTCTCCATTCTTATTCAACTTATTCCTGAATATCCATTTTGTATCGATGACATTCTTGTCATCTGGTCTTGGCACAAGTGACCATGTTTTGTTTTTCTCAATTTTCTCAATCTCATCATTCATAGCACTTATCCATTCCTCATTATCTAATGCAACATTGACAAATTTTGGCTCAAACTCACAAATTAAACAATTTGAGTTTAAAGACTTACTTCTTATTCTTGTACCAGCTTTCTTATCTCCTATGATCTGGACCTCTCGATGGTTCCTTCTTACATATCTTGAAAGTATAGGTACAGTTCTTTGTCTATCAGCTTGATCATTATTTTGATCTTCATTTTGTTCTTCATCACCTTGCACATTATCTTGATCATTATCTTGACCATCGATATTTGCAGCCTAATACTTGGGAGCAATGATTTGTAGCTCAGGGGCTCTACATTGTTGGTAGGGTAGAGTTTCAGGTTCCTCATTGTAAGTGAACTTATTGTATTCCTCTGGTTCTTTAGTGCTTTCTTGTTATTTTTTCTCTGCAAATTCATCTCTCTTTACATTTGCACTTTCAATAATTTTCTTAGAGGCTTTGTTTAGACATTTGTAAGCTTTTCTCTTTGTAGAATACCCTACAAATATTCCTTCATCTCAAATGAAATCAGTCTTCCAATTAAACTATCTAGAGTAACATTGCTATTTGTTACTACTCTCATTTCTTGAATGGCAGATACTCTAATAGCACAAGTATGAAGTAAGGTTCTTAGAATTTTACTTACCACTGTATCTTCTTCTAGTATACCTCAAAATCCTCGGATAACATTGAATACTTCTTTAATTCTTGTTCTTTACTAAGTGATGTTATCTCCTTCTTGCACTTTGAGATCATCAAACTTTCCTCTAAGGCTTTCTGCCTTGGCTCTCAAAACATTTTTGAAACCACCATGTACAAGCTTTAATTTGTCCCACATCTGCTTTGCAGATTTTCATTCTTTAAAATCTTCAAATTCAACATCAGAGAGTGAGGAAGCAAGCTCTATCATCATGCCATTATGTTCATTCTTTTCTCTCATTTGTTCAACTATTGGTGCTCCTGTGGGAAACACATATTCATTTTCTAGGAATTGAGTAATATCATTACCAATACCTGATAAGTGGAGTCTTATTCTGCTCTGCCATGAAGAAAAATTATATTTGTTCAACTTGGGCACATCTCATCTGTTCATCTTGTGATCTTTGGCTTAGGTCTTGAAACCTTCCTTCTAAGCACACAAGCTCTGATACCAATTGTTAGTAATAACTGAGAGGGGGGGGGGGTGAATCAGTGGGCTCAAATTTTTATCCTTTAAACATTAACCACCAATCAAATAAACCTTAGATTATTAAGTCCCTACAAGATGCATGCCATGAAATACTTATAATGAATAACTGTCTATCAGTTTTCCTTATCTATCCTTATTCTCCTTGATTACCGATAAGTAGTATAAATATTCATTTACCAAAATACACTAAATATGAAGAGTATACCGATCAACCCAGTGTTAACTATGTCAGATACAAAACAATAAAGAAATGAATCATACACACATAACACATGGATTTTAACGTGGAAACCCTGTTAAGGGAAAAAACCACCGGGACCGGTACCCCAAATTTTCACTCTTATGAAGTGAGCCCTGTTAGGAGCCAACCCTGTTAAAGGTTACAAACACACTGCTAGGTGTGACCTTGTTAGAGGATTTTACACATATAGGTTGTCACTTAGTATCGGGTATCTAATGCCGCCATCCTTGAATCAGCCTCTCTCTTAGACTGTCAATAGGCATCGGGCATATCCAATGCTACTTTCATGAATCAACCTTTTTGGCACTCCTTGGGATGTACCTCAATATATAGAAGA
>MU228015.1:3404441-3419457 GCA_018584345.1 Thuja plicata
CATCCTTGAATCAGCCTCTCTCTTAGACTGTCAATAGGCATCGGGCATATCCAATGCTACTTTCATGAATCAACCTTTTTGGCACTCCTTGGGATGTACCTCAATATATAGAAGACTGTTATGTCCTACTCTGTTAAGATACTTGGTGCTTATATGGTTAAAATGAAATAAAATGACCTATTTCTAATGCAACTTGAATTATAGATTTTTAGATCTATTTAAGTACATTACCTCTCTAATCAATGTATCAATTCAATTCTTTTGTACTTTACACTTTCTTCTCTGTGACGTTGTGCTTATTGTTTATCAGTGTCTGCAGAATTCCTTAGCTCTCCTTTAGCTTGATTGATTAGTACTGCATGAAGTTGTTCTTCATCAGTTTCTCTTTAGCATCCTCTTTCTATTCACTCCCCTTAATCCCCTTTTCGTGTGATACGAAAATGAATTAAGATTGTCTCTTATATAGACATGATATTCACTATTTCTTGATTCTTGATTCTTGATTCTTGGTGTGAAAAACAATCCAGCCAATTTGATTTAAAGCATAACTCCTGATTTGTCTCATAGTTATCTTCATGCCAACTGTATAAATCAGCTTTAAATCAATTACTTAACTCTGGTTGAATAAAACAGAGAAAACAACCAGCTAAGTTTATCTTTATCTCTTTCCAGCTAGATATTTTGTCATTTTTTGACCTCTCTGTTCCGTCGGTCAACTCTTCAATTAGTCGTCGGTTACAACTGATAGTTCTGTTAGCGTGACTCCAGTTAGCTTCGAGATCTCTATCCATCGGGTATCATTAGATTTTTTCTCATCGGGAAACTCTGTCTTCAGCTCGTCAGGCATTTTGTGGTTTTTCTTCGTCAGGAAACACTGTCTTCTTCTCGTCGGGTATCACTGTGACTTTTCTTCTTTGCCTTTACCGATGGTGTGCACTCCGTCGGTGTTGTCTATCACTTAGTGAATACTGGACATTTATGCATTGATGAAAGCATAACCTTTGTTCCATTGATTCTATGAAGTCTTTGGAATTATGTACATGATTGTACAGATGATATCAATTTGACATCAATGACAATGCAAACCATTAATTGATTTAATGCCTCACATTATCTTCAACTTAACTTTATCAAACATTTAATCAGTTACATGTCATCACTAAAATCATGGTGCCAGATAAACATAATGACAAGTTAGTTGATTCTTTATACTCCTTGTATCTAAATCTACTACTAGGATCAGTGTTTTAACCTCAAGACATAGTTTCCTATTTTTTCGAGGATAAATCCACATGCAAGTTGTGTAGTTTTTACATATGCAATTGTCACAATGTTTCAAAAGGATCATTTTCAGAGGTGCATAATTTGTGACCACTAGATGTCCATATCAAGCTATTTTTTGATCCATTCTCACCACATTTTAATGAACCTATGGGAAAGATCTCAAAACCTCAGGATTTCATTTGGTATTTTTACCAAATCAATTTGAATTGCGTTATTATGTGTTTTAAGTTTGCATCTACAGAAGCAAGTTGAAGATGGGTAAGTTTGAGTATCAATAAATTAAAAATCTGAAGGTATCTAGTATTCTCCTCTAGAACACATGTTCCTTCTATTTAAGGGTTCAAATTGGTTTAGTGGTAGCCTCCCAGGGGTCTTTTGATATTTTTGTCAGAGGTGTTCTGATTAGGTTTTTAGACTTGCTCCTGTGTTTTAGTTGCAAAATAATTTGAAGGAGCAACTTTGATGAACAATATTTTATACCTCATTGTGATTCATGCATAACCATTTTATGAAATGAATTTGTACATGCAAAGGATCATATCCACCAAGTATTGAGGTCCCTTGATATTATTCATGTAGTTTTTATGAGGATATTTATGAACCAATTTACTCATTTTAGGAACTTTGCAAAGTGATTACAATTTGGTTTTTAGTGTTCAAATGTGCTAAAGGGGAGTTTTAGGATCAACATATGAGCACATATTAAAGTAAAAAGACATATTTCTTTGGTCACATAACATAGAGAGGTATTCTCATAGGGAGAATACCCTTCCACCTCAACTTGTACGATTATGAAAGGCTGCCAATGACCCTTCCAAGTTAAAATATAGTAGCAGTAATAGGTTCTCAATGGTGTTAGGAAGGCTCTCTATGTTTATACACTCTTCTAAATCCAATCTTTGGAGGTGTGAAAGATTTACAATAGTATGAGGGAGGTTCTTTAAGCTATTAAACTCTCCCAAGTGCAAGTGTTTTAGCTGTGTCAGGTTACCAATGGCATCAAGCAAGTTCTTTAAGCTTACACACCCTCCCAAGTTCAAATGTTGGAGCTACGACAGATTGCCAATTCTATCAGGAAGGTTATTTAAGCCCACACACCTATCCAAGTCCAAGTATAGGAGTTATTTATTGGAAAGTGAACACAACAAAGAGATGAAAATGTTGTCTACACCATGGCAGAATTTTGGTTGTACAATCTTCAATTCCCCAATATCATCGAGCATTCTAGAGTGTTGTGGCTCCTTTATAGCTTTATCCATATTCATAGAAAAGTGACAGTTTTCCATTCTTAACCATATCAAAGTTTGTGGAAAAATGGCTAGTGTGTGGTTTGTCACGCCTTCAATGGCCATATTTTGCAAATGAAGATAGCGAAGAGTAGGAAGTATGCAGAGCATTTCAACCCTTACTAAATTACCTCCATTGAGTCAAAGGAGAAAAGCATTGATGTTGTTTGATATGGTGCTTAACTGGACATTTTCCCATAGTCAAGTTCCTTGTTTCTCTTTTTCAGCAATTGTCCGCCCCATATCTCATAAATGGTCATGCATACCAAATACATCATTGTTGTCAATCTTAATTAGTGACTTCATACAAAGAAAAGGATCATGAGATGGGTGTTTTATGTGTAGAAAGGTAAGTTTTTTTGTCCCACATGCAAGGTGGGGGGTCTTTTACAAGCATTTTTATATGCCAACACTCATAGAAATTTGAAGTAAATAGCTAGAAGCTCTTGGTGAGCGCGCGTGCTTGGGATGCATAATGAATACATGGACTTGGTGAAAAACAATATTTTGGGCAGACAGGTGGGTAAAGCTTTAAAAAATTGTAAAAATTAGTCCCACATTCACTATAAAGTGGAAAACCTTAATGTTTATAAGCAACAACGCTTACATACTAATGTCAAGAGAAGAGCAGGAGGCTTTAGGTGATGCACTCGGTGGAGCTCCTTGGCGACCATGCCTGGCTAGGTGGTGACCTCAGAAGAAAAAAAACTGGTTTTGGTGGGGCCCATGGAGATGACATGGCAGGTGACATGGTAGAGGAAGCAACAGATTGTGCATGCATACCGAGGCACATGAGATCAACGGTGGGTGCAATGCCTTAGCTGAAAGATGATCAAGATTATTTCATTGAGGCATTGCACCTGCGTGACACATGGCAGGGCCGATAATAACACATACCTAGGTGGTGGTGATGTGGTGGGTGCACGGGAAGGACATATGAGATGGGCACATATCCCGAGGAAGAAGGATCAACGACTAGCACAATGCCTCAAAGGGAAAGATGATCAAGATCATCTCATCAAGGGATTGTGCTTGGCCAACATGTGGTAGTGCGACAGGTGGTGGGCCAACATAGCAGGATGATACAGGTGTAGAGGTGGCTCCTCTAGAACAAATAGAAGGTGACACATGGCATGATTTGGTGTAGTCTAGGTAGAAAAGGTAAAAAATTAGAGTAAAATATAGAAATCAAATGATTTAAATGAAAATATACACAAGGAAGTAGAAGTAAACAAATGCAAAGGGCAGAAGTAGAATTAAATGAGATTATTGTGCAAATTTAAAAAATTGAAAGTGCAACAAAGGGACTAAAATGAAACATGCACAAAACATTGGAAACTTCATTTTTCCAAATGTTTTAAAGAAGCATTCACGAGATTTTTAAACTGGGGAGGAGGCAAATAAGGATTTTCAAAGTGCAAAAAAGCAAACAAAAAATGGATGTGCGTGAAAATAAAATCATATCATTGTTGAAAAGGAGGAGATATTTTGGAGAATTGACAGGTGCCTGTGGAAGGAGGAGTCAAGAGTTTTCTTTCTTCCCATATATTCAGATTTTTTGGATGGTTTAGGGGTTCCAAATTATTGGTCTCCATAGAGTGCTTCAACTGTGCTTGGCTCCCAGAGGTCCCAGTTTTTTCTTGGTTCTATTAGGGTGTAGTCTTTTACTATATTAGAGGTGTGTTAAATTAAAATAGAAAGTCTCAGATCTTTTGCATATTGTTGAACAAGTGTATTTTGAAATAAATTGTATACAATAATGTGATTCTTCACACTTAATATGAGAGTTCTAGATTAAAATTTCTCCTTGGTGTCAGTCTTTTGAAGTCTGAATTTTCTAATTCTCTGCATAGAGTTTATCTATGTATATGTCATTTAGTCTTCAAATATGATCTAGGATCAGATTAAATGATGTTGTGGATATGAAATAAGCTCATTTGGTTGTCTACAAGAGGATCTTATAAGCACTATTGGTCTGGAGTGAATGTGTTTATAGCTTAGAATCTTTGATAGAAGTTAATTCATGTATATTTTGTTTGCTTTGAGGTATTTCCCAATGGACAAGGCACTGAATGAGGATTAATATTTTCACATTGATGCATATCTAGTGGGTTTTTGGCTATATTCTACAAATTAAATATAAACTATGATATATCCTATGTTTTATGTGGTTGTTGTGTTCTACCAATCTCATGCTCCACTTCATGGTCGACATTCAATGGGTGATTAGTCGGTTACCTAGTATCTCCCGGTTGTGTTCATCCTATGTGAGATTGCTGCTGGATCAATGCCAAATAGAATATTGAAGGCATTAAAGGGTGTTCCCCTTGGTTTTATAGAACCTAAAGCGTAGAAGGATGGATCCGCATCCTTGTTAGTTGGTCCTTTTTAGTCTTTGTTAAATTCTTAGAGTTGGCTGCTCTTTAGAATCTGTCAGGAGATCAAAAAGGTTTTTATTTAGTCATTTTAGCATAAAAAACCACCAACAAAATGACGACTCTATTGGGGAGAGATGTAAATAGTATTGTAAAACCTTTCAAAGAGTCTCTAGTCATATATTGCCATAAATAATGTAGGTTTATCAAGTTCAACTAGACTCCTGGCCTGCTTATTATAAATCCAGTCATTTTCCACCATATCCATTTGAGGATAGAGTTATAAATGTTTGTAAATCTGAAAGTTTTTAGATCATAGCTATCAGCTTGGTTGTTGTTGTTGAAAAAAGCTTTGAGTGTATTCTTTGTGAAAAAGTGTGTCAAATCCTATTGATTTGCTAAAATTCTGCTATCTTTGTGTAAATCCCAACTTGTCTGTGTTATACTAATGTTTTATACATTCTCATAGCAGTGAGTGACGACTCTGGAAGATCTCTGCACTAGTGTGCATTTAAGTGAAAGAAATTTGATGATTAGTTGGAATTACTTGCATCAAGGATTTAGTAGATGCCTAAAGATTCAGTGGTTGAATGACCAAATCATAAAGAAATAAAGAATGACAACAACAAGAGAACTTACCCAGGTATTCCTCAAAGTTTTGTGAGATAGTTTGGTTCCTTACTAGGTGAAAAAGTCACTAAAACAAGGAAAATAGATCTGAAGTTTTTTTCATAATTCTTGTTTTAAATTTCAGTCACCAAAATCAAAAGTATGTTATTTGTTATATGAAGTCAATGATTTCATAAGTTGGATAGAAAGTCTTTGATAAATGAGACGACGTATTGTTAATAAATAGTGCAATGGAGATTCCAAATTTAGTGGATCAAGATATGTTGCCTAGATCTGAAAATTACTTGGCAGATCTTGAGGAAATTAATAATGGTATTGCATTATTTCATCCAAGAATCCAAGACAAAGCCATTTTGTTTTTGAGAACACATGTAGGGGAAAGGAAAGAAGAATCACTACATGGGTTTTATGAAAAGTTTTCCAATGCATATGATAAGATTCCAAAAGGTGTTGAACTTCAAGAGTGTGCATATGTTCATTTGTTCTTAGAGCTTTGTATGCCTGAAATAGTCAATTGGTCTGCATCCGGTAGAGGAGAAGGCATTGAACTTGTTAAAAAATGGATAGATTCAATTGAGAAATTTGAATCTAAAAGTGCCGATGATGCTGACTCTAGTTGTGCTGAGGATGCTAATTATGATGCTAATAGTGAAGTAAATGAATATCAAGATGTGGAGGATGAATCTATAGTTGCAGATGTTTCAGTTGGATTTTTGGATTTGTTTCTTATTAGCATGATAGTGCAGATTTCTTGTCTCAGTTTAAGGAAAATTTTTGTGGATAGCAAAAGGATGATTATGATGCAGATGAGAGTGGTTGTGATGATTATTTTGCATGATATGATATGATTCAATAATTTTTGGTCCTTATTTCCAATAAGGAAGATATTTGCAGCACTAAGAATGAGGTTAAAGGCAGTGAAAATGAAGTCCAAAGTTCACTAAGTAGTGAAAAAAATTTAGAACTCTTAGCTGCTGATTTTCAGAGGTATGCACCTAATGTAGACTCTACTTTTTAGTACCCAATTGATATTTTCTTTGACAATGATGACATGCTAATGGGTGCGAAGTGTGAAACATATGTTGATTTTCTTTTTCCTACTTTTGAGTCAAACAATGTGCAAGTGGGAAGTGCATATGATTGTGAGAAATTGGATTATGTCAAATATGATGAATATGATGACTCATATGTAGGGATGGATTCAGATTTTGATGAGTTTTGTGTGGATGATTCTTGTATACATCATGATGCTGATTGTTCCTTTGAAAGAAGTGATAAATTTGAATGTGTTTTCTCGGATTTACAAGTGATTAATGAGCCATTACTTGATGATACTTTTTCACATTTAGAGGATGCTGGTAAAAGTTATGATCAACAAGATGTCTCCAATATTGTGCAATCAATTTTTTACTTGGATAGTTTGCAAGTTGTTGTTATGATTGAGATTCAATCTTTTGTGCAACCTAATGTCCAAAATATGTTTGATTCTAGCCATGGGATTGAATTGCAATGTTTTTCTTCTTAGCAGGTTAATGGTTGTAAAGAATATAACAAATTTATGTTACATAGTGATAAACACTATCAATACCTTGGTGTTTTTGAGGCACATAATAATAGTGAGAATGTTGATTTTTGTTTATTTGCTTTGCTAATTTGAAATTGTAGCATGATTGATCAGACATGTGATAGTGTTGATTTAAGTTTACCTTGGATACATGGAGATGAAAATAAGATATTTGACTGAGGTAAATGATGAGTTAAGTTTGACATTTTAGGGCCATTTGTAAATAATGTACATGTTGTATAGCTTCTTTGCTTTCATTTGTCTGTTGTGTGTTTTGTGTTTTCAATAAGGAACCCGGTTTTGGGAAGTCAAGAGAAGTAATCTGATTTTTGAGTGGTCTGCTCAACCAAGAGATTTTAAATCATCTATATGCATGCAAGGGGAATGACTCTCTAGATAGAGCCACTATTGGTACTCTCAAATTTTGGAGAAATTTGGAGTGACCAATTAAATTTTTTCTCTAAGGCAAGGTGAGTACCCCTAAAAAACTTTTTGAAGAGGCTTACTTGGAGTGCAAGTAAAATGAGACCTAATGATTTTAATGAGATACCACTTGGGGAGAATGTGAAACACCTTTCATGGAGTAAATATAGTGGGTTACAGCTTTCAGATGTCAGATTTGATGTGTTTTGAAAATAGCCATTTGGAGGTGTTTACTTAAATCTGCATTTTGCACATTTCCTAATTTTATCAAATGACCTACTTTGCAGGCTTGTATCTTTGGCTGGATTAAGAATCATGACATAAGGATTATCCCAAGGTGTTGTAAGCATGAGAGATAATCTCAATTTCCATTTTTAGATCCCTATGAGTGCAAATGAAAAGTTTTCTAAAGCCATTCTATTTGTAATTAATTCTAATTCTCAGAGTGTGAAATGCAAAACAATGAAGTACCCTACTTTGGGGGTCCCATAGTTTGCACCTGATTGAATAAAATGGGAAATTGAGTGTTCCCTTATATTCTAAACATGGAAATATGCATGAATTAATATTTCTAGACTTGGGCCAATCCATTTGGTTAGTTTTCTCAGCCAATTCCAAATCAAGTTTATGCAATTTTACTGATTTTGAAATCAGAAAGTTGGTAAGAGGCTGACTTTGAGGATTCATATTGATAGACCAGTTGATGATTAGAACAAGATAATTGAATTTTATTTTCTCTATATGTAAGTGAGTCTATATCCAAGGTTTCAGATCATGAGGTTTTCATTTGATTGGTTTGTGGAGTCAAATCCTATCGAGATTTATTCAGTTAACATCAGATGTAGCAGTAAAGTTTTCTAGGAGGCTGACTTTACAGGGTAACATCATGGTGCCAGATAAACATCAAAACAATTTATTTGATTCTTTATACTCCTTTTATCTAAAATTTACTACTAGGATTAGTGTTTTAACCTCAAGACATAGTTTCCTATTTTTTGAGGGTAAATCCACATGCAAGTTGTGCAGTTTTTACATCTACAATTGTTACAATGTTTCAGAAGGATAATTTTTAGAGGTTCATAATTTGTGACCAATAGATGTCCATATCAAGCTATTTGTTTATATATTCTCACCAAATTTTAATGAACCTATGGGAAAGATCTCAAAACCTCAGGATTTCATTTGGTATTTTTACCAAATCAGTTTGAATTGCGTCATTATGTGTTTTAAGTTTGCATCTGCAGAAACAAGTTGAAGATGAGTAAGGTTGAGTATCAATAACTTACAAATACGAAGGTATCTAGTATTCTCCTCTAGAACACATGTTCCTTGTATTTAAGGGTTAAAATTGGTTTAGTGGTACCTTCCAAGGGGTCTTTGGATATTTTTTTCAGAGGTGTTCTGATTAGGTTTTTAGACTTGTTCCTGTGTTTTAGTTGCAAAATAATTTTAAGGAGAAACTTTGATGAATGATGTTTTATACCTCATGGTGAGTCATGAAAAACCATTTTATAAAATTAATGCATACACGGAAAGGATCATATCCACCAAGTATTGAGGTCCCTTGATACGATTCAAGTAGTTTTTATGAGGATATTTATGAACCAGTTTACTCATTTTAGGCACTTTGCAAAGTGATTAAAATTTGGTTTTTAGTGGTCAAATGTGCTAAAGGGGAGTTTTAGGATCAACATATGATCACATATTCAAGTACAAAGACATGTTTCTTTGGTCACATAGCAGGGAGAGGTATTATTATAGGGAGAATACCCTTCCACCTCAACTTGTGCGATTATGAAAGGTTGACAATGGCGTCAGGGAGGTTCTGTAGGTTTAGACACCATTCCAAGTTCAAATACCATAGTGGTAATAGGTACTAAATGGTGTCAAGAAGGCTCTCTATGTTTATATGCTCTTCTAAATCCAATCTTTGGAGGTGTGAAAGATTTCTAATAGTATGAGGGAGGTTCTTTAAGCTATAACACTCTCCCAAGTGTAAGTGTTTCAACTGTGTGAGGTTGTCGATGGCATCAGGCAGGTTCTTTAAGCTTACACACCCTCCCAAGTTAAAATGTTGGAGTTGTGATAGATTGACAATGCTATTAGGAAGGTTATTTAAGCCCACACACCGGTCCAATTCCATGTATAGGAGTTGTTTATTGGGAAGTTAACACAACAGAGAGATGAAAATGTTGTCTATGCCATGACATAATTTTTGTTGTACAATCTTCAATTCCCCAATATCATTGAGCATTCCAGAGTGTTGTGGCTCCTTTATAGATCTATCAATCTCCACAACAAAGTGATAGTTTTCCAATCTTAACCATATCAAAGTTGGCAGAAAAATGGCTTGTGTGTGGTTTAACGCGCCTTCAATGGTCAGATTCTACAAATGAAGATAGCAAAGAGTAGGAAGTCTGCATAAAATTTCAACCCTGACTGAATTACCTCTATTGAGTCAAAGGAGAAATGCATTGATATTGTTCGATACAGTCCTTAACTGGACATTATGCCATAGTCAGGTGCCCTGTTTCTCTTTTTCAGCAATTGTTCGCCCCATATCTCGTAAATGGTCATGCATACCAAATACATCATTGTTGTTAATCTTAGTTAGTGTCTTCATACAAAGAAAATGATTGCCAAGTGGGTGTTTTATATGTAGAAAGGTAATTTTTATTCCCACATGCAAGGTGAGGGGTGTTTTGCAAGCATTTTTATATGAAAACACTCACATAGACATTCAAAGTAAATAGCTAGAGCATCTTGGTGAGCGTGCATGCTTAGGATGAACAATGAATACATGGACATGGTTAAAACCAATATTATAGGAGGATAGGCAGGTAAAGCTTTAAAAACTTGCAAAACTTAGTCCCACCTTCACCAGAAAGTGTACAATCTTAATTTTTATAAGCAATAATGCTTACATACTAATGTGAAGAGAAGAGCAGGAGGTTTTAGGATACGCACTGGGTGGAGCCCCTTGGCGACCATGCCTAGCCATGTGGTGACCTTGGAGGAAAACAAACTGGTTTTGGTGGGGCCTATGGAGATGACATGGAAGAGAAAGCAACAGATCATGCATGCATCCCAAGGCATAGGAGATCAAAAGTGGGCACAATGCCTTAGACAAAAGATGATCAAGATCATTTTGTTGAGGCATTACGCCTGTGCAACACATGGCAGGGCCAAAAAATGCACAGAACTAGGTGCTGGTGACATGGTAGGCACGTAGGAAGGACATCTAAGTTGGGAATGGATCCCAAGGAAGTAGGATCAATGGCTGGTGAAATGCCTCAAAGGGAAGGATGATCAAGATCATCTCATCAAGGGATTGCGCCTGGTCGACATGTCGCAGTGCGACAGGTGGCGGGCCAGTAGAGCAGGATGATGCAAGTGAAAAGGTGGCTCCTCTGGACCAATCAAAAGGTGACATGTGGCACGATTTGGTGTAGTATAGGTGGAAAAGGTAAAAAATGAGGGTAAAATACAGAAACCAAATGATTTAAATTAAAATCTGCATAGAGAAGTAGAAGTAAACAAACGTAAAGTGCATAAGTAGAATTAAATGAGATTATTGTGCAAATTTAAAAATTTGAAAGTGCAACAAAGGTATTAAAATGAAACATGCACAAAACATTGGAAAATTCATTTTTCCAAATGTTTTAAAGATGCATTCGCAATATTTTCAAACTGGGGAGGAGGTAAATAAGGATTTTCAAAGTGCAAAGCAACAAATAGAAAATGGATGTGCGTGAAAATAAAATCATATCATTGTTGAAAAGGAGATATTTTGGGGAATTGACAAGTGTTTGTGGAAGGAGGAATAAGGAGTTTTCTCTCTTCCCATATATTCATATTTTTTGGATGGTTTTGGGGTTCCAAATTCTTGGTCTCCACAGAGAGCTTCAACTATGCTTGGTTCCAGGAGGTTCCAGTTTTTTCTTGGTTCCATTAGGGTGTAGTCTTTTACTATATTAGATGTGTGTTAAATTGAAATAGAAAGTATCAGATCTTTTTCATATTTTTGAACAAGTGTATTTTGAAATAAGTTGTATACAAGAATGTGATCTTCATACTTAATATAAGAGTTCCAGATTCAAATCTCTCCTTTGTGTCAATCTTGTGAAGTCTGAATTTTCTGATTCTCTGCATAGAGTTTATCTATGTATATGTCATTTAGTCTTCTAATTCTGATCTAGGATCAGATTAAATGATGTTGTGGATATGGCATAAGTTCATTTGGTTATCTATAGGAGGATCTTATAAGCAATATTGGTCTGGAGTGATTGTGTTTATGGATTGGAATATTTGATAGAAGTTAATTCATGTATATTTTGGTTTATTTGAGGTATTGCCCAATGGATAAGGCACTGATCAGTGATTAATATTTTCATAGTGATGCATATCTAGTGGGTTTTTGGCTATATTTTACAAATTAAATATAAACTATGATATATCCTATGTTTTATGTGGTTGTTATGTTCTACCAATCTCATGCTCTACTTCATGGTTGACGTTCAATGGGTGATTAGCCGATTACCTAGTATCTCCCTATCATTTTGAGCCTATGCAAGATCATTGTTGGATCAACGCCCAACATAATATTGAAGGTGTTAAAAGTGTCCCCCCTTGGTTTTGTAGAACCTAAAACGTAGAAGGATGGATCGAGATCCTTATTATTTGGTAATTTTCAGTCTTTGTTAACTACTTGGAGTTGGCTGCTCTTTAGAATCTGTCAGGAAATGAAAAGGTTGATATTCAGTCATTTTTGCATAAAAAACCACCAATAGAGACAAGGGAGTTTATCCATCTAAGGAGGAGATCTAAATTCACACACTCAAGATTTCTTATTTAATTTCATATTGAGGTGAATTACATTGCATCCATACATGATGTTTTCTCTTATATGATTTCCTTTTGGTTTTGTGTTGAGTCAAGGCTATTGCATTAATGTATTTGATCACATATTAAGTACAATTACATCTACATGGTATGATATATTCCATTATTTATATCTAATATCTACTACATGCTATAATTTCCTTTATTGAAGTTCAAGGTTAGTTCCTAAA
This sequence comes from Thuja plicata, assembly GCA_018584345.1. Lineage (NCBI taxonomy): Eukaryota > Viridiplantae > Streptophyta > Pinopsida > Cupressales > Cupressaceae > Thuja > Thuja plicata. Next base: position 3,417,076 of record MU228015.1, read on the forward strand.
CTGAGGGAAGCCTCTCCTCACTAAAAAAATTCCCTTTTTTAATGTGTAGGAGAAAATTTTCAGGTTTTCAAGATCGAATTCGGCTAATTTAGGGTTACAATTTCCATCGGACATTCAGATCTTAGATTTTTTAGCAATGTAGGTACAAATCATACTCGACCTGTACCCAATTTGCATTTTACCCTCCAAGTTGAATTGTTCCTAGGACCTTCAAATTCTTATAGTTTGTATATCTTAGCCTCCTAATTCCAGATCCATCTCTATTCCAATTTTTGATATAGTTTGATAGTTTGATTTATGATTTGAATGTGCATCCTCTACTAGCCCTCAAGGTGAGTATATTATCCTTTTTTTCATTTCATAGCACTTAATTTCATAGATCGTATTGCATAGCATTTATAATTCCTTCTCTTAGGGAAAGGAGGAACAAAACCCAAGGCCCCTACATTGAGAAGATCGTGAAATGGCACTTTACCTTGTGCTAATTGGGATTCCTTTGTGGTAAGGTCTTGGTCTTCTTCTTATAAATATAATTACACTATTTCCCACATTACATTTTGGTGAACCTGACGCTTTCATGCTTTATATATTTTGATTGGGTAGTTAGATCTTCTTTCTGTGATCCTTGCATTAGATCTTCTTTGTGCATTAATCTACTTTAAATCTTCATTTAATTGTGTACTTGCAAGAATGGAACTATCTAAAATGGATTGGTGTATAATAATTTGTGGTATTACCTTCCTTCTCACCTCTCTTTATCAAACTCCTGGAATATATGATAATTCCTTTCATTTTTCTATGTTATTTTCCCTTCATGGTATTCTTGCACATGGCATAATGAGCATAACTAATACAATGTTTCCTTAAAAGGCATATTTCAAGGCTATTATCAATATTTCACATGACTTTCTTCTTCACATTTTAACAAAATGCATGGAATATATAGATCACATAAGAGTATTTTTTAATGAGCCTAATGTTCCCAATCCTAATCCTCCTACTCAAACTAAACCTCCTTATAATCCTCAAACTTTCCATCATCTCTAAAATATTGTTCATGATCTGGTTTTTAGACATTTTATAGATGATGCTTCTTCTCCCTCACCTATGAAGGATGAGCCTAAAGAGAGTATCCCTCATATTATTCCTCCTTATACTACACATTCTCACTCACCTCAAGATCCACCACCTTCTCCATCTACACTTAGAGCTACTTATACTACATGATATAATATCACTACTCGAAAAATGAGCAAATAGGGATGAAGATTCAACTTTTAGTCTTGTACATGCCAAAACAAATAAAAATAAATTTCTACCCATGTTTCCTTAAGATTAGAATTTTATAATTGTAGAGTTTACCCTTGGAGGCGGGGACCTAGGTTAGGGCCTATTGCAGAAGATAGAGGCATAATTTGTCTCATATAAACACATAAGCATGAAGGGTACAAGACACCTTTGTTTGAAAGGTATTTAAAGATGGCATTGTGAAACAAGGCAGCGAGGAATGGAAAAGGACACAAGGGTATTATGATATCAGTGAGAGAAAATGTCATTTCATTCAGCTAGAAAGAGAAGACTCAAATAAATAATTCATTTGGTTTCAAATCTCAAAAAATGGAAATCTCACTAAGATTGCAACATGTTATTTTGCTCCGCAAGTTTCAAAAAATAAAAAAGTAGGGGGATTGACCTGAAAGACTTCTTTGCAACATTTTAAAATGATATTACAACATAATCTTAGCTATGCATGTAACACCCCAAAATTGGCACCTAATAATCCAATCAATTTTGGTGCATTTTCTTATCTTCGAAGTCCTATTGTACTAGGAAAATTCTTCTCCTAATTGAGTTTAATTGACTGAGTTTCAAATGCAAAAAACCCAAATTTATATAAATCTGACATTATATTTAATTCCTAAATTCTCAATGATTATTAGGTAGAAACCCCTATGATTAATTGATTTAATCCTAAAAGTCTTAAGTGCTTTTAATTAAATCAATTCCACCCCTTTTGGCTAATATACATAAAAGGAATTGAAAGGTTATTTAATTATTGGATGAATTATCCTCAAAAAAGGAATTCCATAATTCCATGTGAAAGGACACTTATCTGGCAATAATTCACCCTTTTATTTAAATAATATTTGCATTTTTGTCTCAAATGGAAATGAAGAGGCCACCATTTCTTTTCAAGAAACTCTTCACCCTCTTTCCATGGTTTTCTATAAATTGGACTTCTTTTTCTTCATTTTAGAGGATGATTTTAGAGAGCATCAAATTTATAGGCAATTTTTGCATTTAATTTCTTTCATATTTCAAGCTTAAATTTGCATAATTAAGATAGTTTCAATTGGAATTGAAGATGTATTGCTTTCAATT
>MU228015.1:3419633-3431342 GCA_018584345.1 Thuja plicata
TTCATTCTTAGATTAGTGTAATTCACTTTCATAGCTTAAATTGCTTCTCAATTCATAGATTAAGAGTTCATTTTTCTCATAGACTAGTTGCAATTTCGTAGATGTAATGGCAATTCTTCTTTCTCTTTCATTCTAGAAATCCTCCATGTTAATTCAACATCCACAACTAATTAGGAGGCCTTGATCTAGACCAGTTTGATGACAATCCTAAATTTTATCAAGAGCACGTAGAGGAAGTCATGACCACATCAGATGAGATCCTTTTCTATCTGCAAAAGAAGGATATTGCAAGTCAAGAAGCGTCTAATTATTCTCTAGAAAGAATCTTTACTCCTTTGGGATAGTATTATGAATAAGCATTAGAATAACTTCTTGAGAATGACCTCATTACATTTCCTAAAATCACGTTACTTGGATCCACATTTTTCAGTAACTACTGTGCATATCATCAACACAATAAGCATGAAACTTCATCTTGCATGGAGTTGAAACATAAAATCCAAGATCTCATAGATGATGGAATAATTGAAGTGGAAAATCCTAATGAATCACCTACCAAAGATACTAATCTCAAGCATGATCAATGTTAGGAACCTATGTCTAGCAATGGTTCCCATCTCACGTCTACTTCTTCCACCATTCCTCCATCTCCTAAAGATTCATCCTCTTTGTTAGAAACTAAACCTAATGATGACTATGTCTACCCTCAAGGACTACCTCTAAAAGAGATCCAAGCTAACCTGCATACGACTGCAAGTCCTTCTCAAGTTTCAATGATCATAGACCTAGAACTTCCATGTGCTTCAACGCTTATCATGCCTATTCCCAATTACTGTCTGTGAGCATGCCAAGAACCCCATATGCAAATCAAAACTCCTACCTTGTCCTTAAAAGTGGCTCCATGTCAAGAGGAGAATCCACAATGTGAGAAAACAAATATAAGTTATGATCAAGATCAAGACACCCTCCATCTTAATCCAATGGTTGACCAGTGTCGCATATCTCAAGAATCCCATGATAATTTTATCATCCCCTCCTATCGCTTCCAAGAACATCCTCCATCTCCCAAGTGAGATCAAGATATCCTTTCTACCATCTCTAATGAACCTATTGAAAATCAAGAGAAAGGTACCCTTTGTACACTATCTAAAGATCCTTGTCAAGATCAGAACATCCCTTCATCTCCATGTCATGTTTTTCCATATCCAGAAAACATTGTTCCTCCAAATCCCTTACAGAAAAATAAATCCCCTAAAGCTTCAGTTGCTCCTATCAAAATCACTCCTATCAAAGCTACTCATGCTCCTATTGATATAAAGGTGAATTCAAAAGGGAAGAGCCTTGGCCATGAAACTCACTCTAAAGATGTTGATATCCCCTCCAAACTTGATATCCCTCTATTTAAATGTAAGCATCAGTCTTCCCCATCCTCCAAATCTATCCTTGGTCCTTATATCCCAAAGTTGAGACCTTCAAACCTTCCATCTATATTGGGTCCTTATATCCCTCCATCTACCATGCCTATCAATACTAGATTGTCATCCACTTACCCTATCTCCTATCAAGATCAACAAAGACATACATCTTTGAAGGCTCCCTATCAACCCCTCCATATGAACCAGTCATATCGGCCCTATTCATCCATAATTCCTAAGTCTTTTGGAAGCAATTTGGATGTGCAATGCAAAAATCAGAAATATAAGAATCCACTTACACATGAAGATCACTATGTCCCATCTAATTGACATGTGACTACAAATAAAAAGGAAATATTCAAGAGACCACAAAGGTCCACTGAGAAAAGAACCCAATCAAAGAAAATATGGGTTCCTAAATCCATTATGAAAGAATTGCATTCTAAATCATCTGATGCAAATAGAAAATATAATGCTATATGGATTCCCAAGTCTCTTCTCAAAGACTTGGATACAAAAAGAAAATAAAAATTTATGTGGATTCCCAAGTCTCTCTTAAAAGGCTTGAACAAAAAGGAACAATAAGAGTTGGCATCCAAGCTTCCAAAGTCTTCCATTTCATCTCCATCTAAACATCTCCCATCTTCTGACTCCATCTTGGGTCCTCACATACCAAGATCCATATCCACTCATCCATCAACGTCTCAAGCTATTCCATCCACTTTTCCTCCATGCGTCCACTACCCTTTGAGGAGTGTGTCAATGTTGATCTTGTCACCTACTATCCTTCCATATTGGGTCCTTACATTCCTTCTTTTTCTCTCATCCAACCCATTACATAAAATCCAGGCCTCCATCTTCCTTATCCTCCATTTCATCTTCCTATCAACATATTTGAGCATACTTTCAGCATCCTTGGCCCCTCATAGCATATCCTTCGAAGGAGCACTATCTAAAGAGCAAGAAGATTAAGAAAAAAAAAGAAAAAAAAAGAAAAGAAAAGATGTACCCGAAGGTGAAAACCTCTCTGAGGCGCCTGAGGGTGAGGTACTTGATGCGCTTCCGAGTCACTTCCAGGAATGCTCATTATTGTTAATTGAAGCAACTCAGCTGATAAATCTGGGAACATAAGAGCATCCACATATCATTCATGTGGCCAAGTCATTATCTATAGAGGAACTTAAGGAATTTATAGAATTTTTCCAAGAGAAAAAGATAAATTTTGAATGGACATATTTTGACATGCTGGGTGTGGATCTTGATCTCATTATGCATCACTTATCAATAGCACCAGGTGTGAAACCTGTCAAAAAAAAACTTAGAAAGATGCATCCGCATGTAGCTTTATTGATCAAAGCAGAATTGGAAAAACTTCTGAAAGCTGGGTTCATTTGAGCGATTGATTATGCAGAGTGGATTTCTAATATAGTCCCAGTAACTAAACATGACAAATCTATTAGGGTCTACACAGACTTTAGAGATTTAAATTTGGCATGTCCTAAAGATGATTTTCCACTTCCTAATATTGACATGATCGTGGATATGATAGAGGGATATGAAATGTATTCATTAATGGATGGCTTCTCTGGCTATAATCAGATCAAAATTGCGCCAGAGGACCAAGAGAAAACCGCTTTTACTTGTGCATGGGGTAAATTCTGCTAGAATGTTATGCTCTTTGGTTTAAAGAATGCTGGGGCTACTTATCAAAGAGCTGTTACTACAATATTTCATGACATGATGCATAGGACAATGGAGGACTATGTGGATGACACACTTGCCAAAAGTATGGATAGGAAAACACATCTCATTGATATAGGTCCTATACTAGATTGTATGGAGAAATTTAGGTTGTAGTTAAACCCTAAGAAATGTGCATTTGGGGTTACTTCAGGAAAATTACTTGGCTACATCATCTCGGTGAAAGGAATTGAGGTGGATCCAGAAAAGGTACAAGCTATAATGGAAATTCCACCACCCTATAATATCAGACAAATTAGGGGTCTCCTAGGTTGACTCCAATCTATCAGGTAGTTTATCTCAAAATTAGCTGAAAAGTCACAACCTTTCACCAAAACTCTACATAAAGGTGTGACTTATGACTAGAACAAAGAGTGTGAACAAGGGTTTCAACAGATTAAACAATATCTAGCTAATCCACCCATACTAATGCCTCCCATTCAGGGGAAGCCTTTGATCTTATATATATCAGCAACAGAAACATCCTTGGGTGCTCTCTTGGCCCAAGAAGATCCAAATCACAAAGAAAGAGCCATTTACTACATCAACAGAATATTGGTCTCTTACGAAATGAATTATTTAGTAATTGAAAAGGCTTGTTTAGCAGTAGTGTTTTCTTCCCAGAAGCTATGAAACTACATTTTGGCTCACACTACAAGGCTAATCGCAAAGATTGATCCATTAAAATATTTACTCAGTAAAGCTACCCTCACAGGTAGACTAGCTAAATGGGTCATGCTCCTTAGTGAGTTTGATATTGTATATGTTGAGAGAAAATCTATTAAAGGACAGGTGATTGCGAATCAATTGGCTAAATCACCTCTTATAGATCACCAACCATTAAAGATGGAATTCCTAGATGAGTCTATTATGCTTCTTGCGCATCAAACATGGACAATGTTCTTTGATGGTTCATTCACCCAACAGGGGTTAGGAGCTGGAATTTTATTTATCACACCTCAGTGGTACTCCTTACCGAAGGCATATAAAATGATGTTTCCTTGTACCAATAATACCACTGAGTATGAAGCTCTGATCAATGGACTCAAGATTGCTATTGAATGGCAAGTGGATGAACTAAAAATCTTTGGAGACTCACAACTGGTTATCAATCAAGTCAACAATATTTATCAAACCAAAGATGAAAAGTTGGTACCCTATAAAAGGATGGTTGAAAGCCTTAAGAATTATTTTTCACATGTCATTTTTCAACAAATTCCCTGGGCGGATAATAAAGTGGCTGATGCTATGGCTACTCTGGCCTCTATGTTACAAATGCCAGAGAATGATTTCAGACATGAGTTCCTAGTGGCGGCATTATGCTACCCTGCCTGTGACTCTCCTGACTCCTAGATGGTCTATTCAGTAATTGGACATGATTCATCTCACTACCACCACATCTAATCCTATCTCCATAACCAAACTATTCCTAACACATATACTAGAAATGAAAAACACCATCTAATCCGCAGTGCTTCACGGTATGTCATCATAGCAAATGACTTGTATAGATGGGGTCTAGATGGTACCCTCCTTAGGTGTCTAGAACCTGATGAGTCTAAATACATGTTAGAAGAAGTACATGAAGGAATTTGTGGTTCTCACTCAAATGGCCTGACACTGGCTCGTAAGCTTATTAGAGCTGGTTATTATTGGCCCGATATGGAGAAGGAAGCTACGCAGTTTTCCAAATCTTGCAAGCAATGTCAACTCCATGGAAACTTGATTCATGCTTCAGCTAAAGAACTCATTCCTTTTATCACCTTTTGGCCATTTCAACAGTGGGATTTTGACTTATTAGGTCAAATATATCTGTCTTCCTCAAGAGGACATAAGTACATCATCACTACTATGAATTATTTTACTAAATGGGTTGAGGCAGTACCTCTTAGTATAGTTGATGGAAAATCTGTAGCTATGTTTATCTTAAACTACATTATTTGTAGATATGGTTTACCTTCCTTTATTATCACTGACAATGGGGGACGGTTCAAGAACAAAGATCTGACAAAATTTATGTTGCAAGTTCAAGATCATTCAACATTGGTCTTCTATTTATTACCCCTAGGGTAATGGGAAAGCTGAAGCTTCTAACAAAAAATTTCTCAAGATCCTGCACCGTATGGTACACAAGTGTGGATGAGATTGGCACCTCCAGATTAATCTGGCTTTATGGGCCTATCGCACTAGTATCAAAACACCAATAGGGGCCAGGCCCTTTGCTTTGGTCTATGGTGCAGATGTTGTACTGCCTATTGAGGTTGAGATTCCTACATTGTGAGTCTCCTTGAAAGGCCTCATTACAGATGATGACATTAAAATATCTCAGCTTCAAGAGCTTGAGTTACTGGATGAACATCAGAAGGTGGCATTTGATCATCTCAGAGCATATCAAAAGAGGATATCAAAGAGCTATAATAAGAAAGTTAGACCAAGAGACTTCCAAACGGGTGATCTCGTCTTGAGAGAGAATCCTAAAAATCAGCAACAGCGGACTCAGAAAGGGAAGTTTGAGCCGAACTGGCTTGGTCCTTATGTCATTACTGTAGTGTTTGGGTCTGGCGCTTATTAGCTCTCCACTACAGAAGGTGAACCACTCAAAGAGCCCATCAAAGCTCTTCACCTGAAGAAGTTCTATAGTTGAGATATCGTCTGCATGCTCATCTATATGCTTTATTTCTAAAAAAATCCTAAAAATTGTAAAATGTCCTAAAAAAATGATCATCTTAGTAAAAACGTAGCAAATAAGAACTTTGATGTATCTATTATCCTGGTGAAAACCTGGTAAACAGGCGCCTTGATAATATAAAAAAAAAAGAAAAAAAAAAAAAAAAAGAAAAGAAAAAGAACAAAAAATTGAAAATTTGAAAATACAAAAAAGAGAAAAAGAGAAAAATGTGCCATTTATGAAAACCTGGTAAACAGGCGTCATGGTAGTAAAAATAGAATTTATGCCAAGATGGTGAAAACCTGGTAAACAGGCGCCTCTTGTTCCGCAATGCTTTATCTGTCACAACATATCTCAGCTTTCTCGCAGTTGCTCTTTTGCTTTCCTGCTTCAGTTTGCTTCCCTACTTTAGTTCACTTTCCTGCTTTAGTGTTCTTGTGCAGTTGCTTTTAGTCATCTTTGAGATTTTTCTCAACCTCACATGGATTGAAATTGGTCATACTCAGGGGTTCCTAGTCTAGGGGGCATTGTCTTATCTTTTGGAGTCTTTCTCCTCTCGCATCGGTCACTAGTGGATCTCACTACGTCTACCTGCTGATGCTTTGATCTCATTATCAATCATTATGCTTGAGAATATCTCTTGCAATAGTCACCAGTGGTTCTCACTGAGTCTGCCTACTGTTGCTATATTGCTGAGATTTCTCACATCGTCTCACTATCTGTTTGTTTGGCTTTGATCCATTTGTTATTTGGGCGCACGGCTCCCCATTTTTATCGTGCTTTAGTTTACACTTGAGTCAGTAATATTATCAAAGGACAACTTTCTACTGGCACAAACTGGTGTTTCTCAACACCTTAATCAAACAGTGTTTCTCAACACTCTTTTTGGACACGTGTTTTTCAACACACTTCGGATATTTTGCAATGTAAACATCTCTTGATAGCAATCAAACATAATGCACTCACAAGCACAAGGGTATTTTTCAACACCCTAAACATAGACACATTCGTAAGCCTTTAAAAATGCTAAGATATGATTGACTCTTTCTTAGTATGCTATCTGATCTTATGAATTTCATTGATATTTTCTTTGTCTACTGCTTGTTGGTGTGGTTTCGATGATCCGACAACGTCAAATAAACAGGGTGTATGTGATAAGAGCTTCTGCATTAAGGTGGAAAAGCCTTACATCCCTCGATCTTGTTTATTTGTATGCCAAGGGGAGGTTGGAATTATCTCCTTGACTGTTATTGTTATGTTTTTTTACTTGTGAACTTTTACTATATCAAATCGGAAACAATGTTCAGGTCACCTTGGCTTTTGTGCCTCGGTGCTTATGTTCGTTTCCTATATTTTATCTGATGAAAATCATATTCATATTCTTATGGTTGTAGTAGCACCAGTAAGGATTGTATTGACTCTGATGATCCAAAAGCACCCGATGATGATAAATATGATGAGTCCAACAACCAAAGTCCTAGGATTGCATTTAGCTTAGGCTTGCATTTTCATTGTAGGCTTGCATTCACATTTTAGGCTTTCATTGTGGTAGTTTGGTGCTCTCTTCATTATCTTCTCATTCTTCAAAGGTCCTCATCTTTCATCATGGTTTCTTCTTGACTGCATGAGTGTCCGGTCCTCATTCTCAATCTTTGTGCACGTTCTTTTGGTTAGTACCTGTTGTATATTGCGAATATCATGCATGAGATGATTAGTACCATTGCATTCATTGCATTACATTCATTTTCAAGAAGTTCATTTCCATACATTCATTTGCATACATATACCCATAAAATATGTGCATCCATTATAAGCATAAATCAAATCATACATAGCATTTATCCATCTAACATCTATCATAGCATTTTCATACATCAATAAAGCATGAGCATAAACATTTGCATATTCATCCATTGCATACATTTCTAATCCATACATCTAAATCATATAGGAAATCATCTCATAAAACATACACATTTAAAGCAATATATATACATGTACAATGATGCCAAAAATTGAGCTCATATATATATCGATCGGTCTGAATGTACAAGGGTGCTACTCGAGCACAATAGGTCAAAATGGTGGTAAAATGTACATCATAATCTAACCACCTAGAGGAGGTGGAGGGGGTGGCATACCCTACTGTTAAGGAGGAGGACCTGGTGGAGGAGGACCCACTGGAGGTGGTCCCGGTGGCATGATCCATGCACTCGCATACTCAGTAAAAGGCAAAATCTGATCTGCTGCCTCAAGTACTGTAATGGTGTATGCAACATAATAGTATGAAGCCTGAGAAGCCTCATATCTGGTCTCCAACTAGGATTGAGCCAATGCCTCTCACAACTCTCAGATCTCCTGATCTCGCTTAGATATCCGTGTATCTCTGATAATCACCTGCATGTGGAGGTCATCACGCTCCCTCTGTCTGCCGAACTCTCTCTCTCTCTCTCATCCTATGGAGAGCCTCCTATAACTGAGTCACCTGTCTACCTACTGGAGGATTGGTTAGAATTGCATTGGCCATGACAGTATCATCTCCATGCTCTGCAGCTCTATCCTGGTTGCCACTAGGCCCAGCACCTGTATTTGATCCCATGGGCCTCATAGGGATATCAGTCTAATGTGTCCATGGACGTACAACTCTCTCCTGATATTGAAGTGGTGGCTAATGTGGCTACTGATCTTGAGGATGCTATCCCAGAGGAGGAACCTGCTGTTCCTGCTGTTGTGGTGGTGGCTGCACCACCTAAGGAATCTGGCCCATCGAAGATGTAAATCTAGGAAATGGATGAGCTAACAGCTGATCTTTGTATGCAGGTGTCACACCTACATTTGTCACTTCTACCATGTAATCCCACTAGGCTGGTGGTACCCAGGCATCTATCATTCTACTCCCCCTATCAAGCTTCCTCTGCCAACCCTTCATCTCATCGATGAATCGGGCATAAGTACAATACTCGAGAGATACATCCTGCGACCTCCCAAACTGGCGCAATATGTGCGTAAGTAAGAAGTGCTCAATGACTGTAATGGTATGTCCTATTAGAGGATGCGAGCAGATCATGTATGACAGCTCATGACAAGCATTGTCCCAAACCTTAGTGGCTGCCCAAGGTCACCATATAACTGCAGCCATATCATCAATCTACGCTTGCCACTGCTTAGTCTTACCCAGTGCGGGCTGGGTCATCAAACTGGTGTATATGTAAATATATGGCTCTAATGACTATTGTGTATCATGAAAAATCAGCCTACACATAGGAAGGTGCTCCCAGGCCCAGATCTACAACATGATGACTCCTTCTGCCATAGTATGAGCACCTCGATACATGATCTCATGCATCTGATGATACATCTGGGTGAGCATGCACTCACCCCATCCAAACATTACTACAGGCACATCTAGAATCTTCTGGAGCATAATGCCCTAGCCACACTCCAAACCGTGCTGACCACGATCAGGAACTAGATGACAGCTCAAAAATAGTGCAAGAATGATTGCCAAGGGGTAATCTCGGCCATAAGTACGTGTCAGCTCCTCCCAGGAGATGGCCTGACCCATAACCAACTAATCCTGAAAGATGGCTCTCAAAGCCTGTGTACCATCTCTCAGCTGCATGGAATACTCCACATGAGCTCCATGAAATGACACTCTCAAAATTCGGTATACATCCTCTGGAGTCACCGTCATCTCTCCCTATGACAAATGGAAAGTATACATCTCTGAATGGAAACACTCAACTAGGGCTCCAAGTAGTCCGTGATTTACCCGAATATCGGGTACATCACGCAGATATGTCAATCCTAGCCCATCAATGTGGGCCCCGTCAACATCTGATAATCTCTGTAGTAGCTCACCCATAATAGGATGATGGGATCTGAAATTGATGTCTGGGAGATCGACCTACAAAGCAAGGGACAAAATTGGGACAGTACCTCAACAATGATGATTTTCAAAGCAAAAAATAACAAATGCAGCTATGGAACTATTTTACACATAGTTCAACTGGTTGACTCTGCGACGCAAGAAAAATGATAATTTTTTATTTTTTTCCTGTTTCCCATGCGAGAAAACTCTTTTTTTGCGTGAGGAAACTCTTGTCCCGCGCGAGGTGGGATGTTTTCTCGCGTGAGATTCTAGGAAACTCACGCGGTGCATGCACGCTCTTTGCGCAAGCGCTGGGGAGGGGCCCAAGCGTAGAATCCCCAACCCATGCAAGGATTTAGATTCCTTGTGCAAAATGTGATTTGGCCCAGCGCGAGGAAACTGTTTCCTCTCGTGAGATTTGACGGGACAAGATCTAAAAAGCTTAAAAACTCACTAACGCTAAAAAAATGATAAATTTTTTTGCAAAAATACAAGATTCAGTTATGAATACTCACAGGTGCGTCATACTCCGCTAGTCGGTTGTGCCATTGGGTGTGCTCAAATCGATGCATGTGCATAGGAATGCTATTAATGTCAGCTAGAGCTCTCACCATTGCTAAAGTAAAAAGTGAATAATGATTTGAAAATGACCCCTCCAAGCCTTATATAGCCTTTGACCTAATTTTTCAAAGTGCTCCGTTTTCTGCAAAAATTGCACCCTTGGCTAAATGGACCATTCTGAATCCATTTTCGTGATCGAAATTGAAATTTGACACTCCTAAGTAGCTCAAAATTATGTTTTAAAATTTTGTGACTGATGTGATCGGATGCTTGTGTAGTCAATTTTTTGATGTTGTTTTCTTGTCAGGATTATCTCTTGTCTTCATTTTCTTAGATTCTGCAATCTTTTCATCAAAGTCAACTCTAGTCAATTCTGGTCAACTATGGTCAAACCTAATCAACAAGACCTTTCAATCGCTCTAAATTGATTCTACTCTCTCTTGATCTATCTTTCTCTACAATTTTTTTCTCTCATCATTATGGTGTGTCTTCTTTCGATTTCGCTCCCGAGGGGGCAAGATGATTGCATCATTGGATCTTTTCATATTATTCTTGAATCAGTCTGATCTAAATCAAAAGTCTGCATCACTAGGGGCGACTCATCACTTGGGGCATATTTAGTTTTTCGTACCTTAAGGTCACAATTGGATATTCCACGATCTTGTATCTCTAGGGGAATCTTGATGTCTTGCATTTTGTCATCTATCTTTCTAGGTATCTGAGCAATCTAACTTGGATCCTCAAGGTTCAAGCTTCATTCTGGAGAAGATTCTTGAAATCTTATTGGGTATTGGGGCAATCTAACCCTAATTCCTAAAAGTTATGCTTCATTCTGAAGATGACTCTCAAAAATCTTTAGACCATTATCTAGGAAATCTAACCTGGATCTCGGAGGGCTAACCTTCGTATTGGGGCAATCTAACCCTGATTCTAGAGATAGTCCTAGATTTTCATCAGCTATTAGTGGACATTGGGGCAATCTAACCCCGATTCTGATCTTCACTTCAGACTATTCTTTGAATCAATGCGCTGCTCACACATCAATTCAAAGAGGGGAAAAATGTAACACCCCAAAATTGGCACCTAATAATCCAATTAATTTTGGTGCATTTTCTTATTTTTGAAGTCCTATTGTACTAGGCAAATTCTTGTCCTAATTGACTTTATTTGACTGAGTTTCAAATGCAGAAAACCCAAATTTGCATAAATCTGACATTATATTTAATTCCTAAGTTCTCAATGATTATTAGCTAAAAACCCCTATGATTAATTGATTTAATCCTAAAAGTCTTAAGTGCTTTTAATTAAATCAATTCCATCCCCTTTGGATAATATACATAAAAGGAATTGAAAGGTTATTTAATTATTGGATGAATTATCCTCAAAAAAGGAATTCCATAATTCCATGTGAAAGGACACTTATGTGGCAATAATTCACCCTTTTATTTAAATAA
>MU228015.1:3439094-3451925 GCA_018584345.1 Thuja plicata
TGTATATATCAATAAGATGTTATGATATACAAGTCACATTTTGTGTTAAGTCATTTTGAGTAACTTGGCCACATTCCTTTGTTGCCATAAATGACAAAGGGGGAGATTGTTGGCAAGTTGACTTCCTAAGGATGCATAACTCATTTTGTGCTATCATCATGGCAACAAAGGCATGTTTAGTTTCTGTCATGAAAGAAAAAATGACTAAGTATGAAAATAGGACAGATAGAGATACTCAGCGATCAACACATCAGCGCACATGTGAGAGATAAATTCAGATTATGTGCATTCATATATAAGTTGTATGACATGTGTACATGCTACATCCATACATGCATAGTACAGAACAATAGTATGATAAATTTATAGGAAGATCAGTAGACCAGCAGTCCAAAAGACAGAGCATGGAAGCCGACTACTATTTTGATCAGCGTGAATTATTTTTTAATGTAATGGCTAAGCACCTTTGGTTATATGTTTGTAATGATTTAATTAACATTCTAGTAAAAATGCTTGAGCTGACTTGTTCGGAAGCATTGTATATTTTGTTTTAGGGCCGACTAGTGTTTTGTTTTGGCTCGTGCCTATTCAGATATGAACATATAAGTATGTAATGTAAAGTAATGTTACAAGCATCGATTATTATGAAAGAAGAAGATACAGAGGGATAGTACAATGAAGTCAGTATTTGATATAGCTCTTTAAGAGAGTAAGAGAATTCGCACATACATGGAACTGATCAGACAATATTTTCATCACAGTAGTTCATTTTGATATAGTGCATATCATCTTTCAGAAGCTTGTAGCCTTCATCTTATTGGGTAGTGAGCCTAGGCAGTGAGCCATATACCTTTAACATTGTTTTGTAAAAGACTCCTAATAGGGTCAGACCTTTAACCAGGTCATTGTACTCATATTGTAAAGACTGCTTCTAACAGGGCAAAGGAACTGTCACAGGTTCATTATACTTAGTAAAATATTTGTGGGTACTAATTCCCATCAGGGTTTTCCTCTGATGAAGGTTTCCCCGTAATCATACCATGTGTTATGAGTTCTTATGTTAAGCTTCATTCTATATATGTTTGATTTATGTTTAAGTTACTGAAATGTAATTAATAGACAAACACTGATTCACCCCCCCTCTTAGTGTTTCTAACAAAATCAAAACTTAAGTTGGCATCTCCAAAATTTTAGGAGTGATATAAAGGTCAACCATTGTCCGCTATCCTTTTATATATTGACAAACTTGAAGAGTGATTAAACTTACAAGGTGGCAATGGCGTCTATTTGGGAAATTTTTTTGTAAGGCTTCTTTTGTATACAAATGATCTTATTTTGATTTCTAAATTTATTCTTAGCTTGCAAGAGAAATTACTTTCCTTTGAGAATTCAGTGAAACAAGTTGGGATAAAAAGAGGAGGAAGTCTTTTGTTGCATTGTAGATTTCAAAAAAGCTTTTGACATAGTCCCTAGAGATAAGCTTTAGCACTAGATGGAGGAACTTGGGGTTCCTATACATCTTAGAGTAGTGTTCATAGTTTGTATGAGGAGGTTAAATTCAAAATCATAACTTCATCTAGCATCTCAAAAATTTTAGGAATGATAAGGGATCAAGAAAGAGTGCCCATTGTCCCCTACCCTTCTTGGTTTATACATTGAAAAATGTTAAAATTGGTTAAACTTATAACACGGTGATGATGCCTATTTAGGTGTTTTTATAAGACCCTAAGAATTCCATGGTTGATCATGGTATAGTTTTAAGACATGTCATTGAAAAAGTTTGCGATAAAAAGAGGAAGAAGTCTTTTGTTTCTTTGTAGATTTCAAAAAAACTTTTGACATTGTCCCAAGGGATAAGATTTGGCACTACATGGATGAACTTGCAGTTCTTATACATATGGGAGAAATTGTTCACATTTTGTATGAAGAGGTTAAAGTCAAAATCAGAACTTTAGATGGTATGTCCAAAATTTTAGGAGGGTTAAAATCAAAATCAATATTTCAAGTGGCATCTCAAAATGTTTAGGAGTGCTATAGGGTTCAATCTAGGGTTCCCATTGTCCCCTACCCTTTTTGGTGTATATATTATGAAATATGAAAAGTGGTTAAAATTAGAAGGTGGTGATGACATCTATTTGGGTGAGTTTGTAAGAAGGCCCTAAGTATTCCATGGTTGATCATGATTTAGACTTAAGGTATATCATTGAAAAAGTTTGTGAGAAAAAGAGGAGGAAGTATTTTGTTTCTTTGAGGATTTGAAATTTTTTTTAACACAGTCACGAGGGATAAGATTTGGTAGTAGATGGATGAACTTGGAATTATTATACATCTTGGAGAAATTTTTTATAATTTGTATGAAGAGGTTAAAGTTAAAATCACAACTTCAGCTGGTATATCCAAAACTTTTGGAGTGATGTAAGGGTCATGCAAGGGTACCCATTGTCCCTTACCATTTTTGGTTTGTATATTAACAAATGTTAAGAGTGGTTAACTTACAAGTTGGTGATGACATCAATTTTCCAAGTTTGTTATAAGGATTATTTTGTATGTAGAAGACCTTATTTTGATCTCTAAGTCTAATCTTGGCTTGTAAGAGTGCTTACTCTCCCCTGATGATTTTTGTAGAATATTTGGGATACAAGTTAATATTAACAAGACAACAGTGATGGTTTTATATAAAAATAAAACATAACTATCATAAGTTTTACTTTGAATTTAGTACTCTTGAAGAAGTCACATATTACAAATACCTTGAAATAGACTTCAACAAAAATTTAAGTTGGGAAGGTTGCAGAAAGAAGCAAACTTTGGGAGGTTGGAAAGTGTTCTATGCTTTTCAAAATAGATGTAAAGAGGCAAAGCTATGGGATTATAAAGCACTTTATGAGATGCTTCATGGTTATATGCATTTGATTTGATTCTAATATGCAGAATCTTAGATGTATGATTTTCCTCTAATATCGATATATGTATGCAGGACGACTCTTATTATGAATGCATATCTATATGATTTATTTATGATGTATGCATGTTTTTATTTTATTTTCTTATGTAATAAATGAATGTAAACCTAAAATGTACCATGTGTCTGAGTAAATGCATGTGTTAGTTAGAAGAAAGTTAGTGAGAGATTAGTTGTGATAAGAAGGGACAGAATGAAAGAATGAGTGATCAAACCGAGTCCCTGCCATATATTCTAATTTTATTCATCATTGAACCTTATTATGAAAAGGAAGAGAGTCAAATGTACTGGGATATTGACCATATGGATATTGTTATGATCTCTAATAACCAAAAATATTGAAAAAGAAAGAGAACCAAATGCACCTAGATATTGACCATCTCGATACCACTATGATCTTTGATGAAAAGAAAGAGAACCAAATGCACCCATATATTGACCATTTGGATACTGATACGATGTCTAATACCAAAAAGTAAATAAAAAAAATGAAGAAAACCAAATGCACCCATATATTGACCATTTGGACACTGCTATGATTTTTGATAAAAAGAAATAGAAGCAAATGCACCCAGATAATGACCGTCTAGATACCGCTATGATCTTTAATAACAACTTGCAGATAACAGATGAGGATTTCTCAATTATTTTCTGAGGGTTAGCTCATATCGTGGAACTGCATGGCTTCCAGATGTGTGACAACTCCTATTGCATTTATCTTGAATCATCATTTCCCTAGAATTGAATTAAAACACTCAACAAACATCAATCAAAGAAAAAAAGATCATGATCCATCATAACTACTTTCATGACTCAGTGGTATTCTTGAGTAGCGTAAGAACATAATCGTGAAAGATAAATGAAAAATGATTGACATGAATGATATATTCAACAATTTAATATTCCTTGATTTGCTTGATTTTCATGGTTGATTGTGTCTGGCTTCAGGAATGGATGACTCATATAAGACTGATCTGTCTGGTTTTGAGTATATCCATCACTATGTAAGACAATTGATAGTATGATTGATGATTTATTGAATCATTTGATTGATGACAAATTGGATTGCTGATAAAGCTGAGTCATATTAGTCCATTGTCAATTTGTGAAGCTCATAGTTTTGACATTTGATTAATTTTCTTGTTGGCATTTGCTTGTTGATAACTGCGATGATTTATTGCTAAGATTTTGCAATATTTGATTTTTTTATGATGATTGTTTTTTACTAAATTTTTTCTCTTTTTAGGATTTTATGATGACCTTTTAGATTTTTAGATTTTTTCAAGACTTTTTAGAATTTCCCCCTAGTTTTGTGAACCAATACAAGCCATGGATAAGTGTGATTCTTCAAAGGGGATTGCGCTTCTGTAATAAGCTTCGATACTCAATCTTGCATGTAGGGAGTACACACTTGAATCTTTTAGAGTTCATTGATGGAAAAGGGGGACCTTAACACTTGGTGCCTATTTACTAGGTTTTCTCCAAGGTACCTACCCAATAGTGCCTATTTTCTAGGTTTTCTCTGAGAGGGTGGTTTTGTTTCTCTTTACTTTTTTTTTTTTGTATTTTCTGCATTTTAGATATGTTCCCTTGATCTTGAGACCTCAGGTGTAGAACCTTTTGAGGTGCATGCTGTTGATATGACTAGGGTGTTGATCTCCTTCTTGAGTTTCCACTTGATATGCCCCACTATTGCATGATGTTTTGATGACGTAGGGTCCTAGCCAATCAGGTTTGAACTTTCCTAGTTTAACTCTTTCTTCTTAGTTCTTTTGATTCTCCATGAGGATGAGATCTCCTACCTCAAAGGTCCGTGGCCTAAATTTATTGTGATATTTTCTTCTAAGGAAATTCTGATAGCCTTGTAAGTGATTCAATGCATTCTGTCATCTCTCATCCAATAGTTCTAGTTCATTGAGTCAGCTACTCTATAGTCCTCGTCTAATATGATATTCTAAGGGATGGGATTTCAAATTTGAGGGGTAGGACCACCTCTGAGCCATATACCAAGGATAATGGAGTTGTTTGTGTAGGTTTTCTCACACTTTTTTTGTATTCCCACAATGAGGGACTGAGCTGCAAAAACCAGTCTCGACCAGATTTATTGGTCATTTTATTCAAGATCTCTAGGATGGTTTTGTTAGTGGCTTCATCTTGACCTTTCCCTTGGGGATAGTCAAATGAGGAGAAACCTTTCTTTATGTGGAACTTCTCATAGAGATCTTCAAAATCCTGGTTTTGAAAAGGTGTACCTTGATCTGTGAGTATGGTTTGAGGGATCCCATACCAACAGATGATGTGATTCAGTATGAACCAGTGATGTATGTGAGAGGAATTGCTTCCACGCATTTGGTAAAGTACTATGTCAATGCAATTATGTACTTGTGACCATTAGAGGATGTTGGTGTAATCTTTCCTGCTAAGTCAAATCCCCATTTTGAAAAAGGCCATGGTGAAGTGATGGGGTGGAGGTCTTGAGTTGGTGTGTGAATAAGATCTCCATGAATCTGACATTATCGACACCTTTTCACATATTTTTTAGAACCTATCCCTACTGTGGGTCAGTAGTATCCTATTTTGATTATCTTCTTGGCTAAACTATTGCCACCTACGCAGGCCCCACAAAATTGCTCATGTACCTCATATAAGGCTCTCTGGGATTCTGTGGAAGTGAGACATCATAAAAGAGTTCCATTTAGACATCTTCTATACAAAGTATTAGCGATAAAGGTGTACCTAGAGGCTAGTCAAATTAGTGACTTTTTTTGGTTTCTAGACAAGTTGGGTGGTAGGGTACTGTTTTGTAGGTAATTATATACATCATGGTACCAGGGGGACTTAGGAACAATAAGGACACACGCTGACTTTACTATTGGAGCCTTATATGTCGGTATCATCAAATTTTCTACCAGAAATTAGAACCTAGTTTTGTTACCTGGCATGTCGATCAAGGATGCTATAGTAGCCATCACATTTGTTGCTTTGTTCTTAACCCTTGGAACCTATTCAAATATAATGTAATGAAAAGAAGCCCGCTATAGATACCCTAAAAAGGACACGCTTGCAACTTTACATTAAAAATAATAATTTTCATGTATTAATTAATGGTTTTTTAATCATTAATTAATCATATATTTTCCTCTAAATTCATTCCCCAAATCATCTAATCAAATCCCCAAAATTAATTAAATAATTTATTTTATTTAATTAATTAACCTTAATTGATTAATTTCTATTAATTAATTAATTAAAGTCCATTTTCTATAGTTTAAATTGAAATATTTAAACTTACTAATTAAATTCTTCCAATTAAATTAATTTCAATTAAATTAATTTAATTTCATTCAATAAAGCAATTCTAAATAAAAAATAATTCAATTATCTCACATGTTGAAAGCTTTAATTACAAAAAAAGAATTAAATAATCAATTATGTTCAAAGAGATAATCCTTAATTAGATCACATGGGTTACTCCACCCATCTCTTTAGTTCACATTGGTTACTCTACCCACCTCTTCATTTCTAAAAGGTAACTCACAATTAGCTCCCCAGTTAACCAAACTCTATCTCCTCTCTCCTAGTTGAAAAGGTGGAATTTACTGATGGCTTCTCCAGTTCCCTTTAATCTCAACCATTCATCTCCATATCTTTGGGATTGATCTCAACCCTTCATCTTATTCTCAATTTCTATATAACAAACCCTTCATAACTATTTGGAGGATCTAGGATTTCAAGCTCTCTTGCACCATTACTCTGTTAGATTGGTTATAGCATTCAAGCCATCTTGTGATCACCCATTTCAATAGCATATTATCAATTCTTCCAAGTCATAGACACTGCCCATACCAATACTGAGCATCAAAAACAGTGTTTTGGAAGGAGTAGAGAGAGACAATAGAAGCTTCAAGAAATTGGGGTTCGCATTCATTTGTTATCCTCTTATTTTCTTGTACATTTTATTAATTCTTAGTTTCATTTTTAGTAGTATATTCGATTGTTTTATCCCCCTTTGCAAATCGGTGCTTCTAACCCTCATTGTTGAAAAGCAAAGGAACTTGATCCCTGAGTACATTTTGGTGAACTCGACGTGAAACAAACAACCCAAATATCACTTGCAAATGATAGAAAACATCTTTTGACCACAACCATATAGTTGCAGATTCTTTTTTTCATGCTTTTCATGATAAATGTGTAATTTCACAATTGCTGGTATTTTACCGCAATTGATGGAATATTGCCGCAATCGTCTGGTTTATTACTGCAATCATTGTAAGGGTTTCACAAAATTTTTCTGTCGTTATTCACATTTTTTTTTTCTTTCTCTATGACACAATTGACCGATCCGTACTGCAATTGACTGTGCTTTTCCATAATCAAAAGTGCATTGTCTCAATTGCCAACATTTTGCTGCAACTGACTGTTCTTTACTGCAATCGCCAGTGCATTACCACAATTGCCTAAAATATTGCTCATCTAAGTCCAATTATCTATCTATCTATCTAAAAATCTGATATTTTCTTTGTTTTTGTGTAGGACTGGATGGATCACCGAGAACTGAGAGGGGTAAGCCTTCATGAGTATCAATCATTTTTCAAAATTGCACATACTCTCATTTGCAAACATTTTTGTGGTACTAACTTGTCTAACAAAGCAACCTAAAATCAATTCCATTGTCAATTTGGGGCTTAAAAAGAAAATTGCATGCAAACATCTTAAACCTCACATTTACACATTGGTGCTTAAAATTGACGTGGAGGTTAAGAATTGAACAAAGGCAAACAACATTTCAAGTTTGGTGCACTAAAATTGAACAAGCAATCATCACCTACTTTGGGCTTTGAAAATGAAAACTTGTGCTTGTATGGGTGATTAGCTTAGTTCACATTTAAATCTTTTAGAGATTAAATGATTAACCTTATGTCTTGAGTCTTTGGTGCACTTACACAATTTGTTAGATTAGAGACATTTATACTTTTTAGAGAGGCCTATCTGGGGAATGCACTTCTTCCTCACAGGACAACCTCAAACTAGTAATCCTTCCGATCGGTATACAAACAAGACATGTGATGACATATTTTACCATTAGTATGCAAAGGAAAACCATTGGTAACACCAACACCAAAACATAGGTTTCAACACAACCTGATACAGTTTATAACAGAGTTCACCGAAAGTGCTAAGTACAAAGAAACGCGATAGAACAACATACAGTGTAAATAGAAGACACATTTTACAAGTGCAAACCAAAAAAGTTAACAGTGGAACCCGACGGGTGTAAACCGACAGAGGAACCCGAAAAGTAGATTACAGTGCAAACCAAAAGAGTAGACAAGAGAGGAACTCGACAGAGAAAGGGAAGCTAATAGCTAGACTTTCAATTCAAACTGTGCATCAGTCAGCGAAAGTCAGTTATATCCTGAGAAATGTGGATCTGACTTCCATGTCAGATAAAAAACTTGTGTTTTTATATTTATCATTTTGATTTGTTTTAAAACCATTTCTTGAGGGATAAGCAATGTAATTGTAATTATTTTAATCAGTCTAATTGATTGAAAACATGCAAACTAGGAGATCAAGGTCAAGTTGTAAGCCTTTGATCATAGAGTTAGTTTTGTAATACGTGAAACTGAAATAGGTCAAATCTATTACATAAATAGATGTGTAATGATTCTTTATTCACAAATGTGAGGGTGATAGTATCCAAGGAACACATCTATGGATCAGGCTAAGAGTTTCAAGAAGTAGAACAACAAAATATTAAATCAGTTATTAGGAACCACATGCAAGGCTACCCGAGCAACACAGGTATTAATCAATCACATTAGGTGATACACAATACATATGATTTTAATGGATCTGTATTCAACAATACTAAATTGTATATTCTCAGGTCAATGAATATTTTTTATTGCATTCTAACAAGAGTAGAAAATAGAAGAAATCCTTTCAAGAAAGGTGGATTTAACAATCCTTTGTAAATCTCTTAACCGAGTGCACACTAAACAATGTAGCTAAAGATCTTAATTGAGTAGACCTTAGCCAGTCTCCACATAATACTCCTAACAGGGTAGATCATCAGAAGTGATCAAAATTGTAAGCCTTAACCGACCCCTTCCAATCTACAGATAGTGAAGTTTTTGCGGGTGTCATCCCCACCGTAGTTTTTACCTTCTAACAGGGGTTTTCTGCGTTATCATCTCTTGTGTTATGTGTCATTACTTTCATGATTGTTTTTATGAATGTTTACATATAATTAAGGTTTTAATATTACATGCATAAAGAAAGAGCAATAGATAGGATCGGTAATGCAAGGATTTGGTTACATAAAGGTTAAAGGTTAATTAACTAAAAGTTTTAGAGGTACTGATTCAACCCTCCCCTCTTAGTACATACTTCCTATTATTTCCAACAATTGGTATTAGAGCTAGATCTCTTATTTGGAGAAGTTTAAATCAGTTGAGAGAAAAGATCATACAATGGAGAAGTACAAAATTGATAAAAATATTGAGAATCAGAAGCTGGAGATACAAATCTTTTATGAGCAATACAAGGCTGAAAGAATCAAGATGAGAGAGCTACTGGATGAAAGAAAATCAGTGGAAACTCAAAGCAATGAAAAATACTATCATGAAGAAGAGATACTAGATTTATTTGAGTCATCAACATCTACATCAAGAAATTCATTAGATACATTATAAGGAAGTATCACAAGTCTGAATGAAGCCAATTAACATCTGATAGAGAAAGTAAAG
Organism: Thuja plicata; assembly: GCA_018584345.1. NCBI lineage: Eukaryota > Viridiplantae > Streptophyta > Pinopsida > Cupressales > Cupressaceae > Thuja > Thuja plicata. Next base: position 3,448,809 of record MU228015.1, read on the forward strand.
ATACTGCAAATCAGTCAAGAGACACAGATGGTAAGAATGATTGATGTTATGAACAATGCTAGAGAAGATGAACAAGAAATAAAATAGCTATTGATGACAAGAGGAAGATCACTGAAAATCTACAAGAGAGAGAGTCAGAAATTCAAAGACTTACTGAACATCATCATGAGACCACCAATCAAATATTTCTTATGAGTCATGAGGAAAATTGACTAAATACAAAACTCAATGGGAAATTAGAAGATATTGGTGAGATAAGAGAAGAAAATGAAAGACCAAAGCATGAAATGATGATCCAAAGACAACATACTGACATGATCAAGAGAGCTGAAGATAGCACCAAAAGAATGGATGATTTTCTTGATGGATAAAGAAGATTCAACAACAATACTGGACTAGGGTATACCAAACATGGAGAATCATCAAATCAATCTGATCACAAAGATATCTTCACAAATCCAAAGCCAAAGAAGCTGACATGCAATCATTGTGGAAATCAAGGCCACACATCAAATGTTTGCAGGAGAAAAACTAAAGGTATTCCTAAATCTACTCTTACATTCATAGGATATTGTTATAATTGTAACAAGAAAACACATAAAGCATATGAATGTAAATCTAAGGTGAAATAACCAAGAAAGGAAACCTACATGTATAAGTATTGTCCTACTTGCAAAATGCATTGGCACACATCTTTTAAATGCAAGAAAAAGAAAAGACAAGCATGGAAGCCAAAAGATCAAGTTACTGCATATCAACCAAAAAGAATCGGTAACTCATATGTTTTGGATTACAACACGTGGGAAAATTGCACATGTGGTAGATTCAGTCACATAGATGAACACTGCATGAGGAAATGGACAAGAAAGTCTAGAACCTGAACTAATCTCAGAATGGTTTGGTTACACTGTCATAAGGCCAGTCATCTAAGAAAGGATCGTAGAGATTGAATAACAGAGACAAGCACATTTTCCAATGGAAACACCATTGAAGATATCAGGAGGATGAGAAACAAAATGTGGAGGAAAGCTACAAACATTGATGATGTTGGATCGAGCAATAGAATTGGTGACACATTGTCCAATGGATCTAGTGACATCTTATCCAATGGATCTAGTGACATCACCACCCCCACCTAAGAAGAACAAGTAAGTATGAAATTTCACTATACCAAGTTATACTTAACATTAGTTCCATTACATATTGATGAAATGCCAAACTAGCATGATTAAAGATGCACTATGGCATCACTTGTTGTAAATCTGTGAATACAATTTCATCGGTCAATGTATACAGAAAAGCATCGGTATGCATACAAAGCTAAGTTGTCAATACTTACTGAGATCCATCGGTCATCATGTAAAGTTTACAATATCATCTTCGCTTAAAAAAAAACCAAAATCCATCGGTGAACGTATGAAAGGTCAGACATGTTAGTAGCTACCCCAAGCATCGCATTCTCACCGAAAGTGTTATTTGTGTATCACCCAAAAAATTCATCTTCACACACTGAGATGTGGTTGAGCATTAATGACTTGATTTAGGGAAATTCTATAAATACATGATGGAAGGGTTTCATTATTCATACAACGACTTGAGCGAAGAGAAAGAGAAAAACTAGAGCATGAAGCGACCCGATTGCAGAGCAACCCCAACTTGATTCACTACACTCCAAATAGATTCCTAATAGCTACAGAGGTTGAAGTAAGTAACAAAATTCACTGAGAACTCTATTTACATTTACGGGAAAGCCCTAATTTCTCAAACAATGACAACTACATCTCGAACCTCTAAAATCAAGAATGCTAAGGAGAACAAGGTTAATCTATTGAAGAATACTACATGTGAGGAACCTAAGTATAAAATCTATCTAGAGGTTGCCTCACAACCCAATGAATCTAGAGAATTCTCTAGAATTCTACCTATGGTTTTATTAATCAAGGATGTTAGATCCTACATTCACTGTAAGATCACTGAAATAAGAGATCTTGAGGTAGAGCAAGCTTACACGAATCTTTGCAATGATGATGGAACCATCAAAGAAGAGCATAAGAACATTGAGGTGAAATTTCTCACTAATTCCCTATGGTTCCCAAAGGATTTCAAAACCGAATGGATTCGGTTAGTGCTGAGTAGAGTGCATGACCAAAAAATGTGGCTGGATGAGCCAAAAATGATCACCAGAGATGTGATACATGCTGTTACTAGCTATCTCATAACTGATAAGGCAAAAACACTCAAGCACACTCCTCGCCCTGACATTGAGAAGGCTACAAAAGTGGTATGGGATGGAAGAGGACTTAAGGTATCCACCATCACTGATGATAAAATAAAATTCAGTGCACGTGTGCTAGGCTACAAAATTTTCCAAGCTAGCAGGTTGAACAACATAGCATCAGGAGCAGTGGATACTGCACATAAAATTGTCAAGAAGGGACTACAGTTGGACTTATCAGAACTGCTACTCAAAGAGTTAGATGAAAACATGAGGACAATAAGGTCAACAAAGTCCAATTCATGTAAGTTTGGATCACTATTAATGTGTATATTTTTATATTTCCAAGACTTCTTTCCATCCATAGGCAATGTCAATTGGGATACTACCCATCTAGTGACAATTCAGATAAGTGAATTCATCAAGTCACTTGGAGATAATTTTGAGTCAGTTATGGATGAGTACTCTGAATTCAAAGAGAATGAAAAAGAGAATGAGGATACCAGAACAACTGGTAGAGAAGCATACAAATGAAATTTGTTTTATGGTGGACACCAATACCACCCTGATAATGTGTGCTAAAAATGTGTCACACTTCTATGAACATATTCAAGATTTCTCAAGAATGAGGTCTCAAATGGTGACTCATAACTCTCTATTTATGGAGTTCAAGGGTTTGTAATAGAGGCCCTCAGATTGACCTAGTTTGTGCCCATGCAAGTACAACATAAAATGAGAGATTCAAAGAGTAAAAGCAAGAATTCTAGTCTCCATAATCATCAAGTATGCATGCAAATGAAAGCTATTCTATATTATAACAATGCAAGAAAGGAAATTAATCTATATGATAACAATGCATGATTATTCTATGAAAGGAAATACAAATGCAAGATTAATCTATG
>MU228015.1:3452408-3490115 GCA_018584345.1 Thuja plicata
AAGATTTATTTTAATTAAATAAGATTATTTCATTTAATTAAAAGGGATGTTTTCTTTTAATTAAATAAGATTATTGATGAAATGATCAAACCTTAGGAAATATTGAAATAATTGAATTAATTACGATGTGATCAAGGAAATTGATTTGAATTAAAAATATTGCAAAGCATTGATTCAGGAATTTGATAAATTGATAAATGGGGCCCCAAAGTCTAGGAAACCATTTTAGGGTGCATACATTTTCCCCTCTTTGACTAATGTGTGATCTTTATGGGAACACATATAGTCAAAGAATGCAGTTGAAGTGTGAGATCGATTTGGGATCACAAAACAACCCAGACCTATGATCGATTTGGGAACACATCAGGACAAAAATAAGCAGATTGAAAAAGACAAGGTCAACACCCCTGTAAATAGGTAATTGACATGTCCAAGATAAGAATCTCAAGAAAGGTTTCCCCAACTAAAGCAATTGATAGGATTGATAAAGCTGAATCAAGGATTGAATTTTGATAGGTACTACCCCCTCATGATCGAAATCGAAATGAGATAGAGGAGAAACAATAAATTGATAAATTTGATCAAATCAAACAAAAGATAAGGTTCTTGATGTAAGATGAAAGATATAAGGATCACAGAACCAAGGTAGATCATCAAGCATGAAATATTATGCCCCAAGGTTGAATTAGAAGAAAAGAAGTGGGGTGAAAGCGAATGGAAGATAGAAGTTTGGAAGAGGTGGAAAGAAATGGAGAGAAGAAAGAGAATTTGCCTTAAGAAAGAGAATGCCCCAAAATAATCAACTATTTAAGATAGAAAATTTTGATTGAGATCATGAAAGAAGATAAGGAAATGAAGATGAGAATGTGATCACAGTTGATTAAAAGTCCACAAGAAAGATGAAGGAAAAACCCCCTCAAATTCATAATGCAGCCTAAAAATGCAAACTAACATGAGGTCTAACAATGCAAGCTATATGAAAATGCAATGGTGTACTTGCAATAGAGAAATTGTAACATAGGACTTTGTGTTCATCATTCATTAGAGAATGTTAAGGAACTTATTTTCACCATTGGGCCATTTTTAATGAACATCAAAAAATCACACAATCATCACTAGTCACAAGCGCAACTATGAAGATATGAATGTGATTTATATCAGATCAAAATGTGGAAATATTCTAACATAAGCATCAAAGACATAAAGGTCAAGATGAATTCAATGTTAGCTTACCAAATTTAATGTAGAAAAACCACACTCGCATCAAGGCATAGAGGCCAGGATGATCAGAAGAATGGTTGTGCAAAAACAGTCAAGGATGAAGCCTCAAATATCCTAAGTGTGTCAAGAGAACAAAAAGAGACACTCAAGAGTTTCAAGACCACACCCACAAGAAGAAAGAAAATAAAAACATGCCCCATGCCCTAAGTCCTCTAGCTATGCATCACAAAGAGACTTATTAGACAAGGACACTCAACAAATCAATAACAGTCAACACACAAAGAAAATATCATGACATAGCTCAAGCATTAAGTGTTGTGTTTAAAAATTTAATTTTGTTAACTGATACTAAGTTCTAAGGATAAGGATTGAATGCTCACAAGCAAGAAAGACCACATGACAAAACTGGGTAAGACCAAACCAATAGGTGTTGAAAAACACTCGATGTCAGGGGTTGTATTGAAAAATACAGTTGGGGTGGTATTGAAAAACACCGTTTGTGGGATGTCCTAATGACTAACACATCCAAGAGACCAAAGCTAACACAGTTATGCCCCCTAGACAAAGACAAAGACCAATTCCAGACCAAGGCAACAAGGACAAGGAAGGATGGAGAAAGGCATAAGTGTCGAGGACACGCGCTAAGAAACAGGGGTGCAAAGGCCTCAAGTAGTGCCCATTTCCATTTTTTCAACACTTGGATTTTATTACAATTTTTTCATTTTTTTCTTCTTTTTTAGGACTTTTTATAATTTTTTTATAATTTTTGCTACCAAGGTGCCTGTTTCCAGGTTTTCACCAAGGCACTTTTTCTATTTTTTTAAATTTTTTGATTTTTTTTGTATTTTTGGAATTTATAATTTTTTTGGAGATACATCAAAGTTCCTATTGCTAGGTTTTCACTAAGATGATCATTTTTTCAGGACATTTTCTGATTTTTAGCATTTTTGACAATATATCATTTTTTGGATTTTTCAGGATCAATAATTATGCACAAATGATGCCCCTAGACAGAATGGGCATCATGGATAGAACTTGTTCAGCTGCAAGACATTGATAGGACCAGGGAGCTTCTCTCCATCTACTGTAGACAGTAAATAAGCACCTAACCCAAAATTTGATGTAATGATGTAAGGTCCAAGCTAATTAGGTTCAAATTTTCCCTTTTGATCTCTATGCTATTGATTCTTAAGATTTTCACGTAGGACAAGATCTCCCACTTGGAATTCTCTAGGGTGAACCTTTTTGTTGAAGGCTTTGGACATGCACTTTTTACAAACCCTCATATGGTCAAATGATGCTTGACATTTTTCATCTAGAAGTTCTAACTCTTGAAGTCTCATGACGCAGTAGTCTTCATCTCTAGCTAGACCTTTGAGGGAAACTCGAAGTGAAGGAATCTCAACCTCCAAAGGTAACACTACTTCAGTTCCATATGCAAGGGAAAAAGGGGTAGCCCCATTAGGAGTAAAAATGCTCATTCTATAGGCCCACAAAGCTAGATTTATCTGTAAATGCCAATCTCTACCATTCTTACAGACTGTTCTATGCAATATTTTAAGAATGGTTTTGTTTGATGCCTCTGCTTGACCATTTACTTGCAGGAAATGAATGGAGGACCAATGTTGTTTAATCTTGAATTTCTTGTAGAGTTGTTTAAGGACCTTATTTTTGAACTGGCCTCCGTTGTCAGTGATAATCTCAGAAGGCACTCCATATTGACAGATGATATGGTTCAGAATAAATAGAGAGACTTTCTTGCCCGAGGCAACAGAAAGTGGGACAAATTATACCCATTTAGTGAAGTAATCAGTAGCAGTGATAATAAAATTGTGTCCACATGATGAGTTGGGATGAATCTTCCCAACAAGATCAAAGGCCCAGTGCTAAAATGACCAATGAGATATAGAAGGCATGAGCTCCCTGCCTGGAGCATGTATCAGGTTACCATGTTTTTGACACTTTTCACATGACTTTGCAAAATCTATTGCATTAATCTGCATCATAGGCCAATAGTACCCTACCGTAAGAAACCTTCAGGCCATGGCAAGACCATTGGAATGTCGCCCATAGATGCCCTTGTGGATGTCAACTAACGCTTGGTCAGATTCTTCCTTTTCTAAGCATCTAAGAAGTGTTCCATCGAGACCCCTCCTATACAAATCATCAGCAATAAGGAAATGGCGAGAGGTGTTTCAGGTAAGATTTCTGCATTCAGATCGGTTAAAGGTTTCAGGTATAATGCCATCACAAAGGTATGAGTAAATGGCACCATAGCAGGATGACTCACGACCAACAAGGGTAAAAATGACATGGATTTCTTGAGAGTCATAGATAGGGTGATGTATCTCTTCCACCAGAAATTCAAATCTAGATTCATGCTACTCTAACTGAAGGAGTGAAGCACGTGTAGCCATAGTGTTAGCTGCTTTGTTTTCTGCTCTAGGGATTTGTTGAAATGTGACAAATGTGAAGTATCATTTTAATGAATCAACCATTTTCTTGGTACCATTTTCTCATGTTTTTTTTGATATTCATTATTAACTTGGTTGATTATGAGCTATGAATCCCCATAGATGTGTAACTCCATGATTCTCCATTCTATGGCCATCTTAAGTCCACATGTTAAAGCTTCATACTCAACAATGTTGTTTTTACATGGGACTAATAATTTATAAGACTTAGGAATCATGTACCCATGAGGAGAAACAAAAAAAACACCATCTCCTAAACCATTTTGCATAAAGGATCCATCAAAGAACATTTTCCATGTTCTTTCAGTCATATACATGAGGTGCTCATCTGGGAATTCAACTTGAATAGGTGCATTATCTTGTATTGGGAAATCAACCAATTGATCTGCTATGGCTTTTCCTTTGATTGCTTTATGCTCAATGTACTCTATATCAAACTCTAAAAGGATCATCATCCATTTAGTAAGTCTACTTGTGAGGGCAGCCTTACCTAGCAAATATTTGAGTGGATCTATTTTTTCTATGAGGTGTATAGTGTGCGAAAGCATGTAATGTCGCAACTTTTGGGAAGCAAACACAACTACAAGGAAATATTTCTCAATGCTGGTGTAGTTAACCTCATATGAAACAAGAGTATGGCTAATGTAGTATATTTCTCTTTCTTTCCCATTTTCATCAAGTTGAGCTAGTAATGCCCCCAAGGAAGATTTTTTCACTGAAATGTATAGAATAAGTGGTTTCCTTGGGATAGGAGGCATTAAAATAAAAGGATTTTCCAAGTACTTCTTGATTTGATCTATACTCTTTTGACAATCCTCATTCCAAACACATTTGACTCTTTTGTGTAAGTTCTTGTTGAAGGGTTGAGCTCTATCCGCCAAATGTGAAATAAATCTCCTTATAAATTGAAGACGTCCTTGAAGACTCCTCATTTGACTAATTTTTCTATGAGGTGGCATATCTATGATTTCTTGGAATTTTTCATGGTCTACCTCTATTCCTTTTGCTGAAATGTCGAAGCCAAGTAGTTTTCTAGAGGTGACTCCAAATGCACACTTTTTAGGTTTTAACCTTAGTTGAAATTGTTCCATGCGATCTAGAATGAATTCTTAATCATCTAAGTGTGTATCTCTTTGTTTAGACTTGGCCAAGGTTTCATCCACATAATCTTCCATGTTTTTATGCATCATGTCATGAAAAATGGTTGTCATAGCTTGTTGATAGGTGGCTCCTGCATTTTTTAATCCAAAAGGAATAACGTTCCAAGAATAGGTACCCCATGCACAAGTGAATGCAATATTTTCTTGATCTTTAGGAGATATATTAATATGTTTGTATCCAGAAAAACCATCCATCAAGGAATAAATCTCATAACCCACAGTCATATCCACTATCATGTCTATATTGGGAAGTGGAAAGTCATCCTTTGGGCATGCTCTATTGACATCTCTAAAATATGTGCAAACTCTAATGGATTTTTCATGTTTGGAAACTGGTACAATGTTTGATATCCATTCAACATAGGTGATAGCTCTTATGAATCTTTCACTAAGGAGTTTTTCCAATTCTGCTTTGATTAGGATAGCTATGTGAGGATGCATCTTTCTCAATTTTTGTTTAACTGGTTTGACACCTAGGGCTATGGACAAGTGATGCATGATAAGATTAATGTCCAACCCTGAAATATCTGAATAAGTCCATGCAAAGTTGATTTTCTTTGTCTGTAAGGACTTAGTGTAAGCTTATTTTTCTTGAGGTGACAAGGACTCAGCCAAGTGTACTATCTGTAGAGCCTCATCTGTACCCAAATTGACTACTTGTGTTGGTTCAATAAGCACTGAAGATTGATCTTGAAAGTAGCTAGGGAGATGATCAAGTACCTCATCCGTAGGTGCCTCAGAGAGGTTTTCACCCTTGGATATGTCATTTATTTTTACTTTTTTTGGTTTTGATACCACCACACAGTGGTTTTTTCCACTAGAACTCTTATTCTTTTGATTTTATTTTCTTTTTATTTTGTGACTAAGGTACTTGATGTCTGGCTCTATCATGCTGGTAGCCAATTCACTGGTGGAAGAGACTATAGGTTCAATGGAATTTAGGTAACAAGCTATTTCATAATCATTTTGAAATGTTAAGAGCTCAGGTTCTTGATAGCGTTGGGACCAATCAATGAGGTCAGGATGAACAAGAGGCAAGTCAACAACTAGTTCAAGGTTATAAATGTGAATGATATTATCATTGGTGACTGAAGAGTTAGAGTCTATTAGGTATCCTTCTAAGCTACCCAAATCAGGATTCGTCCTAACAAGTGAAGAATCACCCACTAAAGCAACGCATGGGTTCAAATCCTCTAATCCTACACATGACTTGTTGGCTGCCTCGGGTTGAGAACTATAAGTGTGTATAACATCATTATCTCTATCAACTGTGGAGGACTTAGAAAAGGAGTCCCATTCATACTCATATGAACTTGTGTCTAAACTGTGACTAGGATGCTTACACCATGAAGGTTTGGGACATCTTGATGTGGAAGCTCTAGTGTCATAAAGAGTAACACCTTCTCTTTCCATTAAACGAACAAGATTCTTTCATTGATGTTCTCTTAAAGGATCTTCTATATCTAATTCATCTTGTTCTAAAGTTGCAACTGTCTCATGAGTGACTGAAATATATGAATCTCCCCAGAGGAGATTAGTGGAAGGGACCCAATCTTCACACATGTCTTGCTGATTTGTCAAATTAGGTACATATTCTGGTTCATCTTCACTATCCAACTTATCAAGGATAGGAGTACTATGCTTGTTGCGATTTGAAAATCCTAGGCCAACCAACTTCTTAGACTTGCATCCAAAAAGAGCATGATCAAGAGGTTTGGCTCTAGCATCCAATCTATGATTAAGAGGGCCATGTCTGGGATAGCCCATCTATTTTACAAAAGTATATACTCTTCCATAAGCCTTAGGAGAGGGAGATAAGTTCTCATTTTTCATATATTTTTCTTCTGTATAGATCCAGTCTCTAACAAATGTCTCCTCTTTCTCATCTTGAATAGGGACTGGTGATTCTACAAATGTGCCAAATAAAGTCATAGCTGAAGAGGAAGGTTTATTTTATTGCAAAGGATTTCCATGAGACCTGGGTGAAACTGGTAATGTTGTGAGGGAGTTGAGTTGATACCCCCCATGCCAAGGTCTATCAACTTAAGCTTGTCTTTACATTCAGCTAAGGTTGTATTAAAATCTTTTGCTTCTCTATTGAGGGGAACATGAGTTTCTACTGAAATGGAATTGACAGATAAAGTGTTATCTCCAGGTATACAAATCTCTATTCCATTATAGGGGAACTTAACATATTGATGGTAAGTAGATGGAACTGCTTGCATATCATGAATCCACGGTCTACCAAGTAAGATATTATACGCAAGGGGTCCAACGTAAACTATTTGAAATAAAATATCTTTTTCAACAGGGCCAATCCTAACAGGAAGGATGACCAACCCCTTGGAACTTCTTTCTGCCTCATCATAGGATTTTATGGTGATCCTTTTCCTGGTATCTATGAATTTTATAGAATAACCCAACTCTTTCAAAAGATTGAAGGAACAATTATCAAGCCCAACACCCCCATATATCAACACGTGCCTAACATAGGTTATGTGGATCATAACCTTAATATGAAGAGAAATATTGTGTGGGTGGCACAAATCTTTATCATCATCCTATGAAAAGTTAAGGTAATGAGGGCTAGCAATGTGATTAACCATGTTCTGGAATTGATCGATATCTAAGTTGTTGGTAATGTTCGCCATGCACAAAGCATCCTCAAGGACTTGCTTGTGTCTCAGAAACAACTCTAAGAGATCAAAGATCAAAATCTGAGCCGAGGTTCTTTGCAACTGATCAACAAGACTATAACTTGACTTAGGATTGATTGTTGGCTTTAAGGTGACATTCTTGGATGCCACTTGCTTAGGTTTACTTGATTGGCTTGAATTGGGTCCTCTAATGACAACAAGACCTTGACTTCATGCGACAAAATTAAGAGTTTGAGATGACCCTCTAGAGTTAGGACCCCTTAGCACCACAACAGCTTCTTCATCAAAGATAGGAGGAGAGTCCATGCCTAGATCATAACCATAGGGATATTTACCCCTCATCATGTTGACATTTTCTTCTACAAAATCAAGCATATTGATAGTATTCTCTGCATCTGTGTAAGTGTAATTGATCTCAGCCTTTCCATTCTTAGCTTTAGAGGTTTCCCCCTTCTCATAGTTGGGAAATGGTTCCTTGAATGCCTTATGATTGAAATTTGTGTTCAATCCATCTATTTTGAGCTTTCCATTGTCAATGAGATTTTGAATTAGATGCTTGAGTTTGTAGCAATTTTCAATGTCATGTCCAATACCATTGTGAAACTTGAAAAAGGCCTTCTCATCCCACCAATGTGGCTTAACATCAGGTATATAATTCTTTTTAGGATCTTGAGGATGTGCAAGATTGTTGGCGATAAGTGTTTTCAAGACATCCTCATATGAGTCACCAAGTTTTGAAAATTGATGCCTCTCTTTCTTAGGCCTATCTTGGTATCTCGGTTTGTTCTCTTGTTGATTAGATGTATTGAGCTTCATGACTTGAACAACACTAGACAAGTGGAGCACAGTTTCATCTTTAGGTTGGGAGGAGTCCACAACTCCATCATTGACCACTTGTTTTTTCCTATTCCAATGTGAGTTCTTCCCTTTATCCTTGTTAGGGTTGTTATTTTTACCATTGTTGTTGTTGTTGCTTCCATGTTTGGTCAAAATTCCTTGTTCTTTTAAAACATCCTCAATCCTACATGCGGTTTCAACCATGGTGTCAAAGGAATCAAAAACCATTTTCCTAACTTCATACCACATTTTGGGAACCAAGTTGCTAACAAGGATGTCAATCTTTTCATTTTTAGGAATGGTTCTAGAGTAGCGAGAGCATTGTCGTCTCCACCTTTGCAAGAAAGTAACAAAGGATTCCCCTTGATTTTGTTTTAAATTGCATAAGTCGAACATGGTGATAGATCTTGAAAGGTTGTATGCAAAGTTTTGAACAAATATGTGGAAAAGCTCTTTGAAAGTCTTAGCAGGAGGAGTTATGTTGGTGAACCATTCCATCGCTTTACCCTTAAGAATCCTTGGGAAAAATATCATGAGGTATGAGTCATTTTGATGGAACTCAAAACTTGTGGTATAAAAATAGTGCACATGATCATGTGGATCTCCATTCCCATCATATTTGTCATATTGAGGAATTTAAACATTTCTAGGGAACTCTTTCATGTTAATACTTTTGTCAAAAGGATTCAGACAAATTGAATCTAGCGAGAATGAATTCTTGGGTGCTAACATCTTCTCCATCATGTTCTTAAGTTGTTTGATTTCCTCTTCTTGAGATGGACCTTGCTTCTTAATCTTTTTGTCCACATCAAAGTTGTAAGGGAATCTAGCACCCTTATTGATTAAACTCTCTAGGAACTTATCTTTGTTTTGCTCCAAATATTTCTCCACATACTGTTGGAAAAGTTGGTTCTTGTTGCATTTTCATGAAGTCCTGGGAGGTGAGATCAAAACGCAAGCTACAACCCCCATATTGTGAACCATGATGAGCACATTGTGAAGGTTGTCTTGAGTTTCTAGGAGGTGTTTGTCTCCTATAATGATCATGTCTTGAGGCCCTTCTTCCTCTAGGGCTAGGAGATCATGATGGCATTATTGAATGTCTCCCACTTTGTGGAGTCTTAGGAGGAGTGGATGGAGGAGAGTTGTTTCCACCACTAACACACATGTTGTTGAATTCATAATTGAGTTGCTGAGCCAAGAGCCTATCTGGCTCTTCTTGGAAGGCTTTCTTTTCATGCTCAATCCTCATAATTATTTCACTCATGTATCTTGAAGATGTTTTGAGTGGTGAACTTGGTCTTGAATTTCTAAACAAGTTGTTTGTATAGGTTGCATTAACATGAGTTTCATAAAGTTCATCTCCTTGGTTCTCATGTGGTGATAAATAATCTTGATAAGCTTGCCTCTTACCTCTCTCAGCCCTTTAGTGTGCATCCAGATATCTAGTTGAGATAAGGGGTGAGACTGGGTGACTGTCACAAGAGGAACCACCAAATGAAATAGCATCTCTATGCTTCGCAAATATGTCATCAAGGCATTTATCCATGTCTTCCCTCTCTTTTTGAGTCATTGTATAACTCATATCCATAGAAGAGTGACTCAAATCACTAAGGGGGTACCCAAATCACTAAGGTGACTCCTTGAATCAAACCACACTTCTGAGTTGTTCCTAGGTGATTGATCAAATATGGGTTCTTTTCCCTTACGTTTTTGGCAAGTTTGAACTAAGGGTAATTGGTTAAAGACCACTTGAGGTCATTTAACTTGATTTAATTGATATCTTGTTGTAACTGGCATGACAGAAAAGGTACTAGGTGATAAGATGACCCTAAGAAACATTGGTACCAAACTAGGATAGTAAAAGCACTCACTTGTCCAAAAGAGAGGTGATAAGGTAGAGTTTTGCAAGAGGCGTAAACCAACACTGCCACAAAGGTGCCCACTGAATGGGTGAATACCCTAACACATATGGATCAGGAGGATGATTTACCCAAGTTATATTGATTGAATTTGAATTTTTATGGAAGTGAATGGATAAGAGACTACTAAAACTCTCCAAGTGTGTTATCAAAGGATCTAAAGGTTTATCTTCTCAACAAGGATAATTTCTAGCTCATCACCTCCAACCAAGGCCACTTGTGAAACCAAAGATCACTAGTTCAAGCGGTCAAAATGCAAGAATACAAAGTGTAAACAAGCTTCTAATAGTGGGGTAAGTGACCTAATCTGATCTAGATCAACCCAGGAAGACTGAAAATGACAAGATAGCAAAAATGAACAAGTTGATAGTTTGACACTTAAGAATGTAGATTTGTTGATTATTTTGGTGTTTGTCTTAATGTTTGGGTGTATGTTTTTATCTTTCACTCACGCAAGACGCATCAAGAAAATTTTTTGTTGTAAAAGAAGCAGTCACATCACAACCTAGGTAAGCCAGGACAATATCTATTGAATTCCCACTTGAACCAAAGTTCAACCACACTTACTCATAGTGGAAAAATTAGAAGCTCTGAGGCACGGGCTCCTGCTTACATGTGCACTCACTTCTCAGGCACACTAAGCTTCAAATCCCAAGGGAATCACTTCCCAAAGGACTGTTGTCTCTACTAAGAGCCGTGAAAATGTGGGACGTCTTAGTCGGTCTCTAACCTTCCGCACCATCACATAGAGGGTTTTTCATCACTAAAACAAATTTTGTAGTCAAGGCATCTGTTCAGGTGGTTGTGATCAAGTCATTTTCCCAATTAAGGGGGCTCTCCCAATCCTTTCAAAGCAAGGATTTCACCTTAAAAATGTAGGGAATTTAATGCACCACTAGGGTACTAGAGGAGATTTTGGTTGGCACAACAAATTCACACCTGTCCACTGTGAGACCAATCACAATGGCATTTTTTATATACCGGTTTGGAAGGGCTTGGCTTTAGCCTATTACCAGTTGGGAAATCCACTCTCACTGGCTCTATTAAAGCACTTGGGAGGTAGCCACACTAAAATTATTATATGAGTTTCTCTTACACCCAAGATCCATAAAGGCAAGGGGAGAGGATACGTTCATATAATTCTCAGGATTACAATCTAAAAGACACTTCAAACACATAAGAAAATGACAATAATGTTTCTGGATTTCTGATCATCCCAAAAGGGCAAGAGTATAGTTTCCTGACATTATTTCCATTCCTAAAAATACCAAATAGAAGTTCATTTTAAATTTCTTGCATGTGGGTTCCTATTGTAATAAAACAAAATGAAATGCAAGCACAAAGTTTAGTATGCTATCGATCAAGGAAACCAGCAAGACAATTCGTTAGTAGTCTATGGTTTTAGTCTTCTTTTTAAATGTCCTACAAACTAATATTAGGCTATAATCAACAAGATAAGTCAGAGAAAAATAAATCCCAAAACTTGTCAGCATTAGAAAAATCAGAAAATCATAAATTTGATTGCATATTAAGAAATTAGATGAAAAATCACGCACTATAAAAAACATTGCACTCAAAAATGTTATTGTATGAGGCCGTACGAGGCTTCAGAAGCTGCAAAATAGAGGATTAGAAAGGTATAGTGATGAAAACCTACAATTTATGATAAATCTATGACTCCAATCAAGAAACTAAGAACAACCTAGAAATATTTAGACAATTCTACCCAAAATAAAAAAAACATTGCACTCAATTTGGACCTAAAATGAGCAAGATATGATCGTTTGAAGTTAGACTGCAATTTCAAAAACTCCAATGGTGAAGGCAAAGAATTTTCAAACCCTGCTAATGTTAGCAGACTGAGGCATTAAAATTGATGGGCTGGGGGCCGTCATAGAAGGCCTAGATTTTGACAGTCATATGGCCGTCGAATTCAACATAGTAAACAAATTTGATTTTTGATTTTTGATTTTTTTTTTTTCAGATTTTTTTTTGAAAATCTACCTCGGGCTGCATGCAGAGATGATCTGAAATATGCCTCAATTTCTATGCAAGCTTGTTTGGGCAAAAATATTTGCCACTGATTTGACTTTCGTCAAATATGGGCAAGTTTATAGTCATTTTCAATGAAAACGATGATCCAGACGCGATGGTGGGGTCAGATTTGGCTCAAAATGTGAGCTTTAAAGACATTGAGAGAATAATAGATAGAAGATAGAAGGAATTTTCAATTGTGATGACAGAAATAGATGTTCTGCCCCATGGTGGGTGCCAAAAATGTGTGCTAAAAATGTGTCACACTTCTATGAGCCATTATATTCAAGATTGCTTAAGAATGAGGTCTCAAATGGTGACTCATAGCTCTGTATTCATGGAGTGCAAGGGTTTGTAATCGAGGTCCTCAGATTGACCTAGTTTGTGCCCATGCAAGTACACCATAAAATGAGAGATTCAAAGAGGAAAAACAAGAATTCTAGTCTCCATAATCATCAAGTATGCATGAAAATGAAATCTATTCTATATTATAACAATGCAAGAAAGGAAATTAATCTATATGATAACAATGCATGATTATTCTATGAAAGGAAATACAAATCCGAGATTAATCTATGAAAGGAAACATGAATCTAATCTAATATGCAAGTGCAAAATTAATCTAAATGGATTGCCATGGGGCATGAAAGAAGAAGACAAGAAGAGAGAAGTTGCAATATCCAAGCTCAAGTGCTCAAATTTTCCTCCAAAATTGCTCTCAAAACCTGCAGCATAACAATAGCATAAAAACTCTATATCTCTGATTTTATGATCCCCTCAAAATGAGAAGGAGAGGGCTCCTTATAAAGGAAATTGTGGAGAGGAATGCATCCTCAAGAGCAATGTGAGATAAATCTCTAAAAAGGAAAGTAAGAGGAAAAATCCCACCACTTAGGAATATGCTATTAGCAAGTTGACTTCCTGAGGATACATGACTCATTTTGTGTTTTCATCATGGCAACAAAGTCATGTTTAGTTTCTGTCATGAAAGACAAATGACTAAGTATGAAAACAGGGCAGACAGAGATACTCAGCGATTAGCACATCAGCGCACGTGTGAGAGATCAAGTCAACATATGCACATTCATATATACATTGTATGACATGTGTACATGCTATATCCAGACACACATAGTACAGAACAACAGTATGGAAAAGTTACAGGAAGATCAGTAGACCAACAGTCCAGAAGACAGAGCATGGAATCCAACTACTGTTTTGATCAGCGTGAATTATTTTTTAATGTAATGGCCAAGAACCTTTGGTTCTATGTTTGTAATGATGTAATTAACATTGTAGTAAACACGCTTGAGCTGACTTGTTCGGAAGTGTTGTATATTTTGTCTTAGGGCTGACTAGTGTTTTGTTTTGGGTCGCACCTATTCAGATATGAGCATATAAGTATGTAATGTAAAGTTATGTTACAAGCATTGATTATTATGTAAGAGGAAGATATAGATGAGCAGTATAATGAAGTCAGTATATGACATAGTTCTTTAAGAGAGTAAGAGCATTCGCGCATACACAAAACTGATCAGACAATAGTGTCATCACAACAGTTCATTTTGATATAGTGTATATCATCTTTTAGAAGGTTGTAGCCTTCATCCTATTGGGTAGTGAGCCTAGGCAGTGAGCCATATACCTTTAATAGGGTTTTGTAAAAGACTCCTAACAGGGTCAGACCTTTAACTAGGTCATTGTACTCATATTGTAAATACTGCTTCTAACAGGGAAAAGAAACTTTAATAGGTTCATTATACCTAGTACAATATTTATGGGTACTAATTCCCACTGGGGTTTTCCTCTGATCAAGGTTTCCTCGTAATCATATCATGTGTTATGAGCTCTTATGTTAAGCTTCATTCAATGTATGTTTGATTTATGTTTAAGTTGCTGAAAAGTAATTAAATAGACAAACACTGATTCACTCCCCCCTTCTCAGTGTTTCTAAAAATTGGTATCAAAGCTCTGGTCCTTAGAAAATAAGTTTAACCACTTGAGGAGATCATGGACTTCGTAGAAGCAAAACATTTGAAAAAGAATCTTGAAGCATCTCTTGAAGATCTTGATAGATCTGAAAAAGAAAATGAAGAACTGAGACTGAAAGTTGATGGCTCACAAATGCTTATCAAGAAATAAAGAAAAGATTTGAAAGATTGTTCTACAAGTGATTTAGGGAAAATGATCAAAATGCTCAATGAAGAGAATATGTCTCTGAAAGATAAAGTTGAAAATCTGGATGAACAGCTCACAGACATCCAAATTTCTATTGAAGAAAAGATCAAAGAAAGCAAACAACTAGATAATGAACTCTTGAAAGCAAACATGAAAGTCCTGGAATTGGAAAAAATAAAGAAGAAGTTGGAATATGAATTAACAAAAGCAAAGGATAAGTTTGATAAACTTCACACAAGTTCTAATTCACTTCAATCTCAACTCAATACACAAAAGCAAAAAGGTGACACTACTGGTCTTGGATTCAGTGTAGCACAAATTGAAGTCAATTCATTGCAAGAAAGAAAGAAACCTCATGAAGCATCTTTAGAAGCAAAGAAAGAAGCAAATATCAAAGAGATTAAAACAGATCCAACTAAAGGGGAAATCAAGCAAGTTCACAGAACTTGTTATGCATGTAACAAAAATGGTCATTTGGTAAGAGATTGCAAAGAGGTAAGACCTTTCAATGGTTATTGTTTCTCCTGCAATAAGTTTGGTCACAGGGCTATACATTGCAGAACAAATCAAAGAAATCAGTCACAATAGAATCAAAGAAGAATGAATCAAAACAATTAGAGAAATCAACCTCAAAGGAATCTACATAACACTACATGTCAGATATGTAACTACAATGGACTCACATCAAAGTAATGCAGCATGATGAACAAGAGCATCAGACCTCCTATCATTTGTCACACATGTGGAAAGGTTGGACACATCTCAAGGTTTTGTAGATCCAAAACTCAAAAGAAAGAGGATCCTAAGAAATCACTATTTGAAGAGAAAGGAGAAGTCAAGTTTGTTCAAGAAAATAAAGATTCAAGAAAAATTTGGGTTGAATTAAAGAAGGACAATGATGTTGACAAAGTAGTTGATGCATCCACAGTTGACGCACCCTCTACTTCTGCTTGAATAGACCTTCTTGGTCTTAGGGGGAGCTATTTTAGCTCACGACCCCTGCATGGTTGGTATACTCACCTCTGAGTATGTGCCTATGAATTCATGGTTATAAACACATACTATTTCTATATGCATTGTCTAAAATGCATTGGGATCAAAGTTTCAAAATCTCTGAGTAATCTGTGTACGATTGCAAACATTAAATGTCATAGATTGTATAAAAGAAAGTAAGTGTTCGATCTTCTTCAAACTTGCATTCGAGAGCACAAAATTTGGAGAGCATTAGAGCACTAGACATCAAGGCATGAAAGCATAACAGATTTGGTAGTTAAGTGAACAAATAAGAAGTTTGGAATGGAACCCTAGCAGTCGTGCCGTTTCAAAAATTTGTGAAATCCTACTTAGGAAAGTTCCAAGTAAGTATGGTGACCCCATTTATGTTTGATATAGCAGAGAGGAAGAGATTTGTATTCAAGAAGCATTCAATCAAATCCATACTGGATGATGTGGAAGGGGCTTTCTCCAAAACCCCGCTAGGTGTTGTTCACGTAGAAGATATCCGCGCGTATATTTACTATAAGAAGGAAATAGTAGGAGATATCAACATAGCCACTCATATGGGATCTATGATGAAACCTGATTACTCATTCAAGGATGATTTTGCACACTTGATTGATAACCCTATTTTCAAATACTCGAATGCACATGAGTTTGATGAGCCAGAATGGGTGAAGATTTAATTAAGAAAAATACATGATGATCTTTATTGGATTGGTGAGGTCCCTATGCATATCACTACAGACCTAATCCATGAATTAACACGAATTCCTAAGACTGGACCAGTTTTTCCTACTGGTAAGGATGTCAAGAAACAAATTGAACAAGTTTGCCTATCTAGAAGTGACAAGCATAGAATGACAGTTGACCCTATCAAAGAAGATGACATAAAAATCTTAACAATGATACTTGGGTATAAGTTTCAGCAAGGAAGAAGGTTGAACAATGTCTTTGTAACAACAGTCCTAGCACCTATCAGAATGGTGAAGGATAACACTCAATACAACTTATGTGAGATCTTACGTGGTCAATTGATTGACAACATTCAAATCATCAAGCATGATAGGAGAAAGACATTCAGGTTTGGATCTTTGATCATCTACTTGTATTTCCATATAGTTGGAAAGCTTGCAAACCTTTACCTAGATAGGAGCAAACCCACAATGTCTCAGATTTCACTCAAGGTCACTTTAGAGAGGAGTGAAAGGGATGCCATGGATATGGATATAAAGACATTCGGGATCAAAATGTAGAATAGGTTCAAATTAGCTGAGAAGATAGTTGACAAATATAAGGATACCATATGTTTCATGGTATAAACTGATTGCACTTGCATGGAGGTAGTTGAACCTAGAACCAAATGGATTCATCCTCTTGATTATGAAGTGGAAGAACATGTGCTAGAAGGATATGTGCAAGTTCTATTGTCAGTGCCCAAAGATCCTAATGAACCTAGATGGGGCACTTACAAAGAGAAGACAATTGAAGTGGATACTATCTTACATAGTGCTGATAATAAAAGGAAAGCATCCATAATTACATCTAACATACTGAAAGTTCATGGAGTCACTCAAGAAGATCTTGACAAAGCTAGAGATGCCAAGATAGCAAAAGAACTTGAGAAAGTTGAACAGATCCAGAAGAAGAAGAAAGTAGAGAGCACCTTTGCACCTTCTACCACCATTAAATTAGATTCATCTCCACTGTCTACACCAATCAAGAAGACTAGAGGAAGAAAATAGGCGCCCACAAATCACCCATCCTCAAGGAACACTTAGAGAAAAGAAAAGAATACTCAAGCTCCTCCTGAGGTAGGATTTACACCTAGTCTAAATGTTTTGAGTAACAAGATTGTAAATGAAGGGAGATTAGATACGCTTCCTAAAGTCTATGACAAATATCAAGAAATTGATAAGACTGAGATACACTCTATGATCATATCTCATATGATCAAGTTCAAGAAGACAGTTCTTGAACTCAAGACAGTGATACCAGATTAGTTATGGAACTTATTGGAGATCATGAAAAGACATGCAATTGAGAAAGACATGAGGATAAGAGAAGAAACATTGGATACTCTTCTCCCTATATGCTCGCATGATGAGAAGGCTATATTTTTATATTTGGTGAAGCCTCATCTCCAAACTAAGACAAGGACCCTATAGATTATGAACAAAGAGTATGAGAAGAAAGGTAAGGAGACTGAAAAGGCATTTTCACAAGTGTTTATGGATAGAAACATGTATCCACCAATGACACCTACAACAAAAGTTACTCTAGCTCCTCCAAAAAAGGTTACAAAACTAGTGATTTAGATAGCACCTACGACAGGTCCATAGGTTTCAACGCCCATAGTGACAATAACTTCTATTACAGATAAAGACTCAGAAGACACTATAGTAGTTGATAACATCAAGATATCCATGACAACATCTGAAAAAGATATGGACAAAATTGATAAAGCATTTGTAAGCACTAAAGAAATGTGCACTGATGATGCCTTTGCACAACAAGATGAAGTTCCCATCAATGATCAAATTAACATAAATGAAGAAAAAGATACTCAAGATGATACTCAAGGTGATAAGACACCAATAAAAGAGATACTAGTAAAGCTGGAGTGCATGGATACCGGTCAGAACACTATATTCTCACCATCCACTCAACCATCTACCTCATTGTTGTCAAGGTTAACTCCTGATTCAACAAGTTTGTATGCATGGGGAGAAGAAGACCTAATCAATATCAACATTCTTGCTATGGAAATGACAAAAGAGAAACAAGTGATGAGGAACCCTCACTTTTTGGAAATAGTGAACATATTGAATGACTTAGTGCCTGCTGATAAGAAAGTAGCCAAAGTACAATCAGTTGAAGATGTGGACAACATTTTGACAAAATTCAAAACACATTTTACAAGCCTAGTAGATTCAACTACTAAGATTTTTGAAGATGAATATAAGAAGGAGAGACTGAATGATCTGGTAAAGAACTTTACCTTAGACTTGAACTCCTTAAAGATTGGGCAATCCATACTGAAAGAATTGGCAGCTAAAGGAAAGAGAGTCATAGAAAACTGCATGGACAGAGTGAAGTTCACCTCTGAGCACACTGAAAAGGTAAAAGAGGTAGAGTTAATGGTGGATAGCATAAGAAAATCAGTTGAAACTTCTACGCAAGACATGAACATTTGCAATGTCTATCAAGGACAGTTGGATAAAATTGAGAAGGCAAAATTGGAAATCAGCAAGATAAGAATAAGACAAACCCAATTGAGAAATGCACTTGCACCATCTCTAGCAGTCCTTAATGAGAACATCAAATAGATTGATGACACCATGGTGACATATGATCAAGGTCCTTGCATGGATCTGATGAAAATGGAGAAACTAACATATGCCCTATGCTCGCATCTTCAGACAGTTGATGCTATGAAAGTATTTTGGCAGAAAGAGATCCAATCTCTTCAAATTATGTACCCTGAAGTTTACATGGAGTAAGTATGCAGAAGACTTACAAATTTTTGTACACCTTTGTCATTAATGTCAAAGGGGGAGTAATATAGAATGTGTATATGCGGAGAAGTATATGTATATATCAATAAAATGTTATGATATATAGTATTTTTTGTGTTAAGTCATTTTGAGTAACTTGGCCACATTCCTTTGTTGCCATAAATGAAAAAGGGGGAGATTGTTGGAAAGTTAACTTCCTGAGGATGCATGACTCATTTTCTATTTTCATCATGGCAACAAAGTCATGTTTAGTTTCTGTCATGAAAGACAAAATGACTAAGTATGAAAATAGGGCAGACAGAGATACTCAGTGATCAGCACATCAGTGCACGTGCAAGAGATTGAGTCAGTGTATGTGCGTTCAGATATACGTTGTATGACATGTGTACATGCTACATCTAGACATGCATAGTACAAAACAACAGTATGGAAAATTTACAGGCAGATCAGTAGATCAGCAGTCCATAAGATAGAGCATGGAAGCCGACTACTGTTTTGATCAACGTCGATTATTATGTAAGAGGAAGATACAGATGAGCACTATAATGAAGTTAGTAATGAAATAGCTCTTTAAGAGAGTAAGAGCATTCATGCATACATGAAACTAATCATATAGCAGTGTCATCACATCAGTTCATTTTGATATAGTGTATATCATCTTTCAGAAGGTTGTAGCTTTCATCCTATTGGGCAGTGAGCCATATACCTTTAACAGGGTTTTGTAAAAGACTCCTAACAGGGTCAGACCTTTAACCAGGTCATTGTAATCATATTGTAAAGACTACTTCTAACAGGTCAAAGGAACTTTAATAGGTTCATTATACCTAGTATAATATTTGTGGGTACTAATTCCCACTGGGGTTTTCCTCTGATCAAGGTTTCCCCGTAATCATATAATGTGTTATGAGTTCTTATGTTAAGCTTCATTGAATGTATGTTTGATTTATGTTTATGTTGCTGAAAAGTAATTGAATAGACAAATACTGATTCACCCCCCCTCTCAGTGTTTCTAACATTTGTATGGAGAAAAAGGAGTTTTATTGATTTATTTCCTTTTTCATAAAAAATAGAGCTTTAAGTGGGGATTTTATTTATTTAATGAAAGAAGGATTTTATTTCAATTAAATAAGATTATTTTATTTAATTAAAATATAGATTTTAATTAAATAAGATAATATTATTTAATTAAAAGAGAGATTTTAATTAAATAAGATAAGATCATTTAATTAAAAGATTTATTTTAATTAAATATGATTATTTCATTCAATTAAAAGGGATGTTTTCTTTTAATTAAATAAGATTATTGATGAAATGATGAAACCTTAGAAAATATTGAAATAATTGAATTAATTACGATTTGATCAAGGAAATTGATTTGAATTGAAAATATTGCAAAGCATTGATTTAGGAATTTGATAAATTGATAAATGGGGGCCCAAAGTCTAGGTGACCATTTTAGGGTGCATACAGATAAAACCAGCTGTACTAAGGATAACTTGGTTAGTTCCACTTGACTATGAAGTCAACATAGATCAAGAAACAAATTCTATTGAAGGATTTTTGAATGTACCATTGGATAAATTACAGCCAAGGTTTGGAACCTTTGAGGAAGGCAAGGAAAGAATCAAATTAGGCTTAGTTGTGAAAAAATTGATAGGAAGAAAGAGAAAATGGTAAATACTTTGAAGAAGAAGTTATCGGTTGAAGAGGAAGCAACAAAAAAGATAGAGGAAACTGAGGGATAGTCACCCATCGATGAAGAAAAAGAGGTGAGTGACTCAGAGTCAATAGATTCCGATGCACCCCCACCCCTGAAAAAGGCAAGGACAACAGATGCTTAGAGGACAAGGAGTCAAATAGTAGAGGAAGAATCACCACCTGTCAGGAAAGGTCAAGTAAGGACCTACAAAAGGAAACCTCAAACTGAAAAGATCACAACACCTAAGAGGAGAAGGAAGTTACTCCTAACCAAGGAAGATATTGAAGAAAAGTAGTAGGATGAAGGTGTACAAACTGAGAAGATAAAAATTCCTATCACCATTGATGAGGTATGTGAATCTATCATCAAGGGAGGATCAATAAATGACCCAAAGATTAGAAAATGTTTAACATTGGATCCCCGGGATCAAAATAAGCTAGAGGAGGCAATCATCACAATGATGAGTATATTCAAATATGTTCCAATACAATTTGAAGATAAAATTCCTAAAGAAGTTCTAGAAAGACTCTCAATAAGGTGGTCATTTTCATTAAACTCTGAAAAATAGATAAAGGAAAGAGTCCTAGTTCTGGTAATGCCACCCGAATCCAAAATGGAAGAGATAAAAGAAATGATGGAAAAGCACACTCAGAAGTTCTCAGATTAATTAAAAGCTTATAAAGTGTTACATAGAAACTTCATATAGCTTGACAAATAAACTGAGGATGCTTGGAGGAAAATACTAGATATACCCAAAGCAGATGCAAGCCCCAATAGAGTATTACCTCTCACCAATGAGCCTCACAATGATAATACTCAGGCTACCTTGAACCCATAAACAATACTCATCAATGATACAAAGGATGTCACAAGAGTAGAAATGGAAATAGAAGCCACCAAGGATATGGATACGGCTGATGAAACTTGGCCCGAAAATACTATCATTGATATTAACAAAGATCCCACAGAAAAGGTAAAAGTAGATGAAGATATAACAGTTACATCCAATCAGCCCAAGGAACAAGATACATCCACTGATGCTGCACAGGTAAACATACCAGGAAAAATACCACTGTTGATACAAGCTATCAATATAATCTCACAAAAGGAGAAGATACCTAATACCAATGCAAGCATACCTGAGGATGCAGGGGAAGAAGGAAAGAAAGAGACAACCGATGAAAAGAATGTCATCAAAGGAGAAACAAATATAAAAGATGGAGATCTCACACAGAAATATGGAGATCACACAAAAAAATATGCACAAATGAAAAATACAGATGAAGTGTAGAAAGAAATTGGTGAAGGAGACAAGACCGAAGATACCACTCCTAAGGACACCAAAGGAGATGTTGCCAAAAAGAATAAGGTTTATGTGGAGACGTCCACTCACAACCAATAGGTAGAGACTAAAGCACAACAACAAAAAGGCACTACTCCACCAGTAACTTCATCAAGTACATAAGACCAAGCAAAAAAACTTGCTATGGTTCTGTATACATGTGTACCACAAAATAAGAAGAAAACTAAGAAGAGAAAGTTGGAGGTCAAAATTGATGAGATCATTGAAATGCCAAAGTGTGATCCAACCACATTGGATTATGAATCTCTTATTGAATATGTAGAGATATGTCAAAGGAAAGCAATGTAGGAAAAGCTAAGGAAAGAGCACAAAGACTCTCTAGTACTGGAAACCACAAGAGACATCTTAAGCCAAATAGTTCCTGACATTGATGTTGATCATAATGCCCCTCGTTCTCACCGACACCATCACAACTCAAAATGTGGATGTAGAAAAGGCTATTGAATAATGAGAAGAACAAAAATTCCAATACAAATTGACAAAAAATATCAACCAAGATGTGGCTGAAAATAAGGTAAAGCTATCAGAACTTGCAAATGAATTAGATCCAAGCGTTTCTGAAGCGATTTCCTTAATTCAAAAGTTGTGCACTTTAGAAAAATTCACTAAGGAAAATAGTGAAAACATTTCAAAACTAGATTCTGATCTAAATGCAAGTGCACAAGGTCTAACCACAGATGACAACACAATCAAATTGCATTATGAGAAGATAATGGAAATTAAAAGGTTAAGACAAGAAATTTGGGAAGCAGAATCAAAATTCAGAGAAGAGGTTACCAAGCTACAAGCTCAACTACTACCAAACCTCACACTTCTGCAACAACACATAAGTTCAGCAAGACAACTAATTACCACCCCCGAGATGTCTGTAGCAAACATCATCTATGATATGCATGCCAGGATTACACTTGAAAACATGGCTCTTAAAAATCTAAAAGACAAATGGGAGAAGATGATAGAGGATATGAAGAACTCTCATTCCCATATTTTTGATATGTTGTAAGTATACACCTTTGCCCTTACTATCAAAAAAGGGGGAAAATTAAGTGTAAAGTATAGGAAAAATGATATGTACAGTATAGGGAAAATGATATGTACAGTAGGAAGATGATATGTATCATTGAAAATATAAAAGGGGAAAATGATATAGTAAATACATACAGTACATGGAAATATGATATGATATAAGGTAAAGACAAGGTGAAAAGGAAGAATATTATAAAGGCAAGTGTACAAACCTATACTATAATATACCAGCATATACATAGGGGGAGTCATAAAATGACTAAGGTAAACACATGGTGTACATACTAAACACTTTAGTATTTTGCACATATCATTTTTTGATACTAATGTCAAAGGGGAAGATTGATGACATATTTTTTACATTAGTATACAAAGGAAAACCATTGGTAATACCAACACCAAAAGATAAGTTTCAGCACAACCAAACACAGTTGATAACATAGTTCATCGAAAGTGCTAAGTACAAAGAAACCTGACAGAATATGATACAGCGTAAATTGAAGGCACATTTTACAAATGCAAACCGGAAAAGTTAACAATGGAACCCGACAGGAGTAAACCGATAGAGGAACCCGATAAGAAAATTACAGTGTAAACCAAAAGAGCATATACGAGAGGAACCCAACAGAGCAAGGGAAGCTGACAGAAAGACTTTCAGTTCAAACCGAGCATCAGTCACCAAAAGTCAGTTATATCCTGAGAAATGTGGATCTGACTTCCACGTCAGATAAAAAACTTGTGTTTTATATTTATAATTTTGATTTGTTTTAAAACCATTTCTTGAGGGACAAGAAATGTAATTTTAATTGTTTTAATTAGTCTAACTGATTGAAAACATGCAAACTAGGAGATCAAGGTCAAGTTGTAAACCTTTAATCATAGAGTTATTTTTGTAATACGTGAAACTAAAATATGTCAAATCTATTATATAAATATATGTGTAATCATTCTTTATTCACAGACATGAGGATGATAGTAGCCAAGGAGCACATCTATGGATCAAACTAAGAGTTTCAAGAAGCAAAACAACAAAATATGAAATGGGTTATAAGGAACCACATTAAAGTCTACTTGAGAAACATAGGTATTAATCAATCACATTAGGTGATACATAGTACATGTGATTCTAATGGATCTGTATTCAGCAATACTAGATTTAATATTCTTAGGTCAATGAATATTTTTGACTTCATTCTAACAAATGTAGCAAATAGAAGAAATCCTTTCAGGAAAGGTGGATTTAACAATCGCTTGTAAATCTCTTAACTAAGTGCACACTAAATAGTGTAGCTAAAGCTCTTAACATAGTAGACTTTAACCAGTCTCTACATGATACTCCTAACAGGGTAGATCATCAGAAGTGATCAAAATTGCAAGCCTTAACCAACCCCTTCCAATATACAGATAGTGAAGTTTTTGTGGGTGTCATCCCCACCACAATTTTTACCTTCTAACAGGGGTTTTCTTCATTATCATATCTTGTGTTATGTGTCATTACTTTCATGAATGTTTTTATGAATGTTTACATACAATTAAGGTTATGAATTGATATTACATGCATAAAGAAAGAACAACAAATAGGATCGATAATGCAAGGATTTGGTTACATAAAGGTTAAAGGTTAATTAACTAAAAGTTTTAGAGGTGCTAATTCACCCCTCCCCTCTCAATACACACTTCCCATTATTTCCAACAATGTGAACCAAAGTTCCATTTTATATTTACCCAAGCTCGGGTGAGGTGTGTTGATGACAGTCTGGATCAGGTGAATATCCCTAAGGAGCCAACGTGGTGAACTAGGATTTTAAGTGAGTCACACATGTATAAATTGATTGGATAGACACCATGGACCCTACTAAAACCTATTAATTAGAGGAAAACCCAGTTTACTTCTGAACAAATACCTTATTATAGTGCAAGGGGTTGCAAAATTTCCCCCCAATATTCCCAACAAATGTGCTCCAAGATTTTTGCGTTAGTGAAAGAGATCTTCACTATCACAACAATAATATCTAGCAACGACAAAAACATGGGTGCCTACATCATGGAACTTTGTGTGCTAGTAGTGTGAAATTTGATGTGTGAGCTAACAGATATTCAAGCATTGGGCCTATAATATTATATTTTGAAGCCATTGACTTAGATTAAATCTGACTGTTCATTGTCGAGACCTTGTGATAACATTGCAACTTGAAAAATTTGTAGAACATACACATTCTAGTCTTCTTTTTTCAAAACACAGTGTCTATTGTGCTTATTCTTTTATCAGTTTCCAAAATGCAAAACAAACATAAAAACTATCAAAATGAGTCCAACGTGTTAAAGTCTAGGGTGCCAAAAATAAAACTGATTTGCAAATCATAAGCATTGTTCCAAAAATCAAAATTACTAGACAATTAGCCCGTTTCAAAATCTTTTTTTTTCAGACTATTTCCCCTTTACCGCAATTTCTCTCATTTTGCCACAATTGACGAAAGATTGTCATAATCATCTTATTTATTTCCGTACTTGACCTATTTATTACTGCAATTAGTGATAGATTACTACAATCAACCTATCACTTTACCATAATCGATGGAGTTTTTCCGCACTTGACCAGAGACTTTAAAACACCTATTTTTACCTGAAAACCTTGAAAAGACTCCTCATTCTATGTAAAAGACTAGTGTCTATTCCAGAAAAAATGCAAAAAATATTGTGTGAATCTCTAAACTTTAAAGAACATCTGTTCTTTGAAAGCATGATTATCCTCTAAACAATGTTAGTTCAGAATTTCAGACTTAAAATATCTTGATCTCGCTATCTCAAAATCATCAAATATCTCTATCAATTGAATTTGTCTAAGGAAATAATCAAGAATCTTATTTACACATCATCACATCTTTTGAGATCAAGATAAATTGAAATATGTCCTTAGAATTACCCTTGTCAAAACATAACTCAGACTCTCCTAGAAAGGTTATCCTTTTTTGTTTTCTCTATATCACTTGCTCTAGTCATAAAATATGGACAACACTATGTCTCATACACCTTATGGAGGGCCTTAAACTAGGTCAAAGGATAAAAATCAACTTGATGAGTCCTATGTTAACCAATTCCCCCATGGGAACAAGAGTGAGAGGATGACCCTTTCAGAAACACTAGTCCTACTCTTTTTATTGAGAACCTGGGTGGAGCAGCATTGTTCCACGATGCCACAGAGGAGGAACCTGAAGACATAGAGAAAGATGCCTATTCTTCACAGGTAGGTGGTGCTGTTGTAGAGAGATACCCCCAAATATTATTAGCCATGTTGATTAAGAAAGGAGTCAAACTCCCCGCAAAATTTAGTGTATCAAAAATATGGCTTGAGAACCCTCTTGTAGATCAAAACACCACTCAACCCCCTCAAATGGAACCACTGATATCACCAATATTTCCATCTTTGATAAACACGACATTAGAACAGACTGTGTCCAAATAGACTAGCTCAGCAAATCAAGCTAGTACATCCAAAGTAAGACAGGCTCCCAACTAAGTACACCCATGGTCACTAGTGTGCCTCAAACTTCAGTCTCATGGCCTTTTTCATCAAGCTCTCTTGCTACATCCTCAATCCCACAAACAAGCAACAACCCTTTTGTTACTGTTCCAATACTACAGTCAACCCTTGTTATCCTTGGGATCAATACCTCGCTCCCACAAGGATCCATCTCTGCAGGACCTACTTTCAGTCAGTGCCCACCCAAGGTTACACCTTTTCTCACACAAGGATTACAACAACCTTAATATCAAAAACAACCCCAATAGATCCAACAAACACATCATAATCAACCATGGGCAAATCAAATTCCCTAGTATCAGAATCACACGATGGGAAACCAATATCAAGCCCCTAGGGCTAGAGCATATGTCCCAACTCAAGGGACATAGAGGCACAACCCCATACCTACCATGACACAGAGATTCAATACTACCCACATTCCTCAATCTCAGACAAACATGTTAATCCAACAAGTGCAAAGTCTTCAAACCCAAATGATGGACATATAGAATCAAGGGAAAACCAAATCCTACACCACAGAGGATTTGTACCCATATCCCTTTGATCATTCATTGCACATGTCTCCATTTCCCACTCGTTTCTTGGTAACCAAGTTTGACAAGTACAAGGGAAACACCAACCCCATTGAGAATATCTGAGAGTTCTTTTCTAGTTGCATCGAGGTCACACATAATGAGACATACCTAATGCTACTATTCCCACAAAGCTTAGCCAAACCAGTAATGGAATGGTTCTCACACTTACCTCATGGAGAGTTGGCCTAAAAATTCATTTCTAACTTCTATCACAACATTGAGTGCAAGGTCACCATCAAGGAGCTTTGTGACATCAAACAAAAAGATGGGGAATCCTTTATGAAATTCGTACAAAGGTGGAGAAATACTGCAAAAAAAATCACTTATGATGTATCCGAGCAAGACCTCATAGTCATGTTCGTTGAAAATCTGATTCCAGATATGTCCTTTACAACAGAATTGCAGCTAACTCCTAACTTCAGGCAACTCATCAAACAAGGAGTTCGGTGTGAGAAAAACCTGATCAAACGAGGCATTCTTATAGATCCTACCTAAATTAACAACAACAATACTACAATGGATAAATATAAATGGTGGAATAAAAACAAAAATACCACTAGTGATGGTGTCATTGATGTTAAAATAGTCAACTACGCCCAACCAAAAGTATCCCTACAAGGAGCACCCATGGCTAACCAACAAACCATGATGCCTACTCAACAAGCACACACTCAGAATCAACAACCCCCTTTTTAGGCAAAAACTATGTCAAACAATCAAATACCAACACAACACCCCACGGTTTCCATTTCCAAAATGAGACTTCACTTCATCAAGGGAGTTGATAGAATCAGCCTTAAGAAAGATGATACAATCCAACACTATCACTCTTCTTGAAATTAGAGAATATGAGCATGGTACAGTCAAACTAAAGTGGTACCATGACAATGACTTTTGCAAATTTCATCCGATAAAGGGACACAAAAAACCCAACTGCTACCAATTGAAACATGCCATTCAAGACCTGATTGACACATGGGCTATCGATGTCTCCAACAACTAAACCAAAGACACTATTGATCATATGATTTTCAAGGACACATTCCATGATCACAACAAGAGAAAACCCCTGGGTCTGGTGGACCATCAAAACAAGTGAACTACACATATGCCAATAGTGACAACACCATCAATTGCATAAATCCCTCAAATAGATATGTGGCCACTATTATTATCAGAGATCTGAGCGCTAAGTGTGTTGTTACAACCCATCATACCAAATTTGTCCTGCAAGGAGCACCTTCTATATCTGCTATACCCACTAACCCTACAATAACTCTTGATCCATAGACTAGCCTTTTGGATCAGCTAAAGCACACGCCTGCACAAATATCTATGTTTGACCTCTTGCACATATCTCCATAGCACAAGAAAGCTCTTGACCAAGCACTCCAAAATGTAGCTGTCCCAAGGGACATAACACCAGAGATCTTTCAAACTATGGTAAACCACATCATTTCCAAAAAGCATACAATATTCATAGATAATGACGTGCCACCACACAAGCCTTTGCATAATGATCCCTTGCACTTTCTCATTCAAGTCTACAAACACACAATCCGTAGGGTCCTCATTGATGGTGGAGCCAGATTAAACATATGTACTTTGAAGGTAATCAAACACCTAGGCTATTCTAAATCAAGAATTGACATCACAAGGAGAATCAATATCAGGGCCTATGACAAAGAAGAAAGGTCCTCCAAAGGTATCATCATACTACCAGTAAGAATAGGCCCAATTGTCAAAATAACTCCCTTCCAAATCCTAGACCTAGATTTGGGATACAACATGCTTTTGGGAATACCATGGATACACGAGATGCAAGATGTACCCTCTATGTATCATTAGCACATCGAGTTCCCATACCAGGGGGCAGAGATAATCATTGAGGGAGATCCAAACCCATTCCAATACTACAACACCATCAGAAGCAGTAGTGACAATCAAGTCCCTTCAAACCAAGAGGCAAGCATCTATTCTACCTCAAACTCTATCCCAAAGGATGTCACTAGAAGAGTGGGAAAGATATCCATAAAAGACAAGAGATGTGGTGAATACAGTTATGAGGAAGCCTTTACAATCACCGACGTTCCCCAGATCCCAAGGTCCTACGGCATGCCACAAACGGTTACAAAAAATGATATCCTAGAACCTGTTCTATTTAGATGTTCACCCACCACCTTTTTCAAGTGGGGAGACATTGCAGAAGAGAACCCTTTTGATCTAGATATTAACACATGGTTGTATCAAGACCCATAAGAGACACTTCAACAACACATACCCATGTCAACATATGGAGCCGGCTTCACAATGTTGCAAAATTTTGGGTATGATGGTACAACTAGATTGGGGGAAAGACATAAAGGCTTAATAAAATTGTCTTTACCACCAACCCAGAGAAATTAAAGAGAGGGTTAGGTTATGGCCAGAACAGAACCAGTCCGACCACCCAAGACATACATGTTGATCAAGAACAAGTAGTAGAGTTACACCGGGGGCAAAACCTGGAACATGCCTTAATAAGAAATATACTCCAACAATTATTTCCATCTGAAGAGGGAACCTCCTACTCCTGATTAAATATCAACCAAGCTATCCAAGATAACAAGGGAAGTGAGACATCCAATGAGAATTATAGCATGATACATTCCCATGAGTATGATTAGAGACCCCTCCATGATTTTGAACATACTATCCCAAACTATTCTCTTCAGTGAGTTAGCACCATACACCTTGATGAACTATTCAACCAAATGACCATAGAGGACCAACCATGCGTTAACAAGCATATTGATACCAATTCCTTAAGTGGTACATCCACATCACATTCCAGGTTCATAGGTACCATCACTGTAGGCCTATTTACCCAAACAAACACATCCCTTCGCAAGGACCTTTGTCTAATACATCCTGAGCTAATAGAATGGGATCAATAAGGACAACTTGACATCAATATCTTTGAAAATGATGAGGCTATAGCAGACTTCTTGGGAATCATTGAAGGTATTCAATCCGGAGACCAAAAAGTAGGTTTCTCATTTTACCTTGATAGATCAGCCTATTTCGGGGAGGAAGCCCCTCTTTCCAGTCAAAATATAAAAAAAAAAGAAAAAAATAACAATCAGTAAGAAAAAACTGCAAGGCGCTTGCTGACTCAAAAATTAAAAAAAGAAAGAAAATATGTATCTTCTAGTTAAAACCTCACTGAGACACTAGAAGATGGAAAGCAAGATCTCCTCCCCTTGACATAGGAAAAGTCAGCATTCTAGCTGAAGAGATAGAAGAATTCAACCTAGGTGATGACAAGAACCCAAAGAACATCTACTTGGAAAAGTCACTTAGCCCAGAGGAACGAGATCAGTTCATCAGATTCTTCAAAGAAAGGATGATCAACTTTACATGGTCCTACTCAGACATGTCAGGCCTAGATCTAGAGCTTGTGTTACACCATTTACCATTATTACCAAACACTAAGCGAGTCAAGCAAAAAATGAGGAAGATGCATTCACATGTCGCATTACTAGTCAAAGCAGAGTTGAAGAAACTACTAGATGCTGGATTCATATGCCTAATTCCATACACAGATTGGATCTCTAATATAGTGCCAATAAAAAAGCATAGTGGTCAGATCAACATTTGTACAGATTTTGAGGATCTAAAAAAGCTTGTCCCAAGGATGACTTTCCTTTACCTAACATTGACATGATAATAGATCTCATAGCAAGACATCAGATGCTATCACTCATGTATCACTTTTCATGATATAATTAGATAAGGATTGCACCAGAAGACCAACACAAAAAGGCTTTCATATGTGCATGAGGCACATACTATTGGAATGTCATGCCATTTGGCCATGAAAAAAATCTTCCATGATCTCATACAAAAAAAAATGGAGGATGATGTCGATGACATACTTGCCCAGTCCATGCTCAGGAAATATCATCTACAAGTATTGGGACCCATATTTGATAGAATGAAAGAATACAAAGTCTGATTAAATCCAAAAAAGTGTGCATTCAGGGTCACCACAGGAAATATTTTGGGATTCACTGTGTCACATTGAGGCATTGAGGTAGACCCAGAGAAAGTAAAAGCAATATTGGACATGCCAGCACCGACTAACCTAAGGTAATTAAGGGGTTTGCAGGGAAGGCTCCAATCCATCAGGCACTTCATAGCCCAACTAGAAGACATGTGCATTCCATTCCATCATCTCCTACACAAGGATGTGACATTTATATGGACAGAAAAATGTGAATAAGCATTAAAAATATTCAAGGACTATCTACTCAAGTCTCCCATTTTAGTGCCACCCGTGTAAGAGAGGCCACTTATTCTGTACATCTTAGCAACTGAAATCCACACTAGGAGTGATCTTAGCACAACATGATGACAAAGGAAAAGAGAGAGCAGTCTATTACCTTATAAGAACCTTGGTAGGTTATGAACTCAACTACTCACCAATTGAAAAATCATGCCTAACAGTAGTCTTTGCTTCCCAGAAGCTGAGACATTACATGCTAAGACATCAAACCAAGTTGATAGCATACATTGATCCTTTGAAATATTTACTGAGAAAAGAAACACTGATAGGATGGCTTAGAAAGTGGGTGATGATCCTAAGTAAATTTGACATAGAATACATGGACAAAAATTCTATCAAAGGGCAAGTGATAGTGGATCAACTAGAAGACACACCCATTCAAGATCATCGACCCATATTATCTGACTTTACAGATGAGTCCATTCTCACAGTATAACTAGAAATAGAGACATGGAAAAT
This sequence comes from Thuja plicata, assembly GCA_018584345.1. Lineage (NCBI taxonomy): Eukaryota > Viridiplantae > Streptophyta > Pinopsida > Cupressales > Cupressaceae > Thuja > Thuja plicata. The sequence continues at coordinate 3,484,399 of MU228015.1, forward strand.
ATACTTTGATGGGTCATGCACAAACCATGGAGCAGGAGCAGGGATAGTACTCATCACTCCACGCAATGATGCAATCCCTAAACCATTCAGACTCAACTTTCCATGCACAAAAATATAGTCGAGTATGAAGCTCTAATCATCAGAGTAAAGACAACTATACAATGGAGGATCAAGAACCTCAAAGTTTATGGAGATTTTCAATTGGTCATTAGCCAAGTAAATAATGACTACATAAAAAATGATGAGAAGCTAGTCCCATATAGAGAACAAATGGACAGGTTTCACAAATCCTTCCATTTCATTGTATTCGAGCAAGTACCAAGAGTTCTAGACAAAGTAGCAGATGTGATGGATACCATAGCATCCTTGATTGGAATGCTAGGTGTGTACAAGGAATTATTCAATCTATTGGGAGCAAGCTCAAACATAAAAACATTAGTGGGTTAGCACATCAATTCAAAATCACATGAAAAAAGCAAGCAAGCAACAAAGAACTCAATATAACAGCAGATTGAGCTAAAAATAAGTAACCATGCACCCTATTTTACTCATTTTGATTTGATCTTTTAGATAGGATGTAGGTGTGCTCTCTCAAACACACAAAATAAAATGGATCCCAATGCAAAATTCAAGATTGATAAGATGAAAGAATTCAAAAACTAGTATGAAAAACTAGTCTTAAATCCTTCCCAAAAGATGATGCTCAAATTGATATGCAAGCTATAAGATTGAAAGCTATGATTCAGGAACTATGCTATGAGATGAGAACCATGATTCATTTTAACCAAAGAGAACCTAGAATGTAATATCTAAGTGATTTAAGCATGAACTAATAGCATATGAAAACACAAGAGCTAAATATATGAACTTATAAATGCAAAATAACATGATAACAATGCAAAATTGAGAGATGAAAATATGAGAGGAGAAGGCCTCTATTTATAGAGTTTTTGGAGAGAGGAAGAGGCTTGGATGAAGTGGCACCTATGTGGCATCCATATAAGAGCCACATAAGGGACACATAGACTTGAAAAGATGGCCAATTTTGAGTCAAAGTTGGCTTTTAATATTGAGTAGCTCAATATTTCAAAAGGGGAGACAAAGTTGTAAGAAGGAATTAAAGAGGAATGGGTGCCCATTTTAGAGAGAATTTCCCCATGTGGGTGAGCATTCTATTAGCCTTAAAAAGGTTAGGAATCACCCATTAAGCATGGTTAAAGGATAGTTAGGTGGGGAAGTATACTTAGGAAATGAGGTGATGGGAGTAGGGTAGGAATAGGGTAGGCCTTAGGGTAGGATTAATAGGTTCTTAGGTAGGGTTTTAGGATATTATTCAATTAAAATTTGAATAAATTATAGTTTAGAAGAATTAGGAAAATGGAGGATTTAATAAATGTAAATTTATTAAAAAGGGAATTTTATGAGACAAATGTATTTAAATAAAATACATTAGAATAGTATTTAAACTATCAGCAAATGAAACTATTTAATTTATTGAATTAAATAGTTAGAGGAATAAGAGGGAAAATAATTTTAATAATGTTATTAATATTTTTGGACATCTACACTAGGCAATGAAACAAGATTCTAGTTTCTAGTGGAACAACTGATGATACCAGCTCATCAAGCACCAATAAAAGAATCAACGTGTGTCCTTTTTGGTCCTGAAACCCCATGGAACCATAACATCTACAATTACCTCCAAAGTAGTATCCTCCCTCTCGACTTGTCTTGAAACCAAAAGAAGTCACTCATCTGCCAAGCCTCTAGGTACACCTTTCTCGCTAATAATCTATATAGAAGAAGTCTAGATGGAATGATATTATGATGTCTCACTTCCATGGAATCTGAGAGAGCCTTGTACGAGGTATATGAAATAATTTGTGGAACCCACGCAGGTAGAAACAAATTAGCAAAAAAGATCATCCGAATGGGATACTACTGGCCCAAAGTAGAGACAAATGCAAAGAAGTATGTATATAGGTGTAGGAAATGTCAAATTCATGGAGACCTCACCCATGCACCAACCCAAGAATCTAACCCTATCACTTCACCATGGTCCATGGCCATTTTCTATGTGGGGATTTGACCTAGTGGGAAAGATTACACCATCCTTGTCTAATGGACATAAATACATCATAACAGCTACAGAGTAGTTCACTAAATGGGTGGAAGCCATTCCTCTCACCTACATCACTAGGAAGCAGATCTCCATGTTTATTCTCAATAATATCATCTGTCAGTATGGAATTCCACAAACCATACTAACAGATCACAATACCCCTTTCCAAAACAAGGATGTGGAAGATCTTTGTGAACAATTCCAAATCAAACAAGGTTTCTCTTCTTTCTACTATCCACAAGGGAACAGTCAAGCTGAGGCAACAAAAAAAACCATTTTGAAGATCCTAAAGAAGAAAATCATTGAATTAGGGAAAGATTGGCATTTACAACTTAGTCCCACACTATGGGAATACATAAATAGCATGAGAAAACCTATAGGAGCCACTCCTTTCTCACTAGTATATGGATCAGAGGCAGTCCTACCCCTCGAAGTAGAAATCCCATCCCTGAGAATATCATTGAAGAACCTCATTTCAGATGAATACTACAAAGTAGAAAGGCTCAGTAAACTAGAACTATTAGATGAAAGAAGAAAAAATGCACTCAATCACTTACAAAGATATTAGAATCGCCTTAGAAGTAACTACCACAAGAAGGTGAGACCAAAAAAATTCAAGGTAGGAGACCTCATCCTCATGGAAAAACAAAAGAATCAAGTAGAAAGAGTCAAACTAGGAAAGTTTGAGCCTAACTGGCTAGGACCTTATGTGATTTTCACATCTTGCAATGGTGGGGCATACCAACTGGAAACACCAGAAGGAGATCAGCTCATAGGTTACATCAACAACATGCAACTCAAGAGGTTCTATGCTTGAGGTCTCCAAATCTAAGGCACATATCTACATATCCAGAAAATACCAAAAAAATAAAAAAATTCAAAAGTTACCTTGGTGAAAACCTGGCTAATTGGAACCTCAGTGACAACAAAAAAATTAAACAAAGAGAAAGGTAAAGAGAAACAAATCACTCTCTCAGTGAAAAACTGGCAATCAGGCGCTATTGAGCAGGTACCTTGGTGAAAACTTGGCAAACAGGCACCAAGTGTTCAAGTCTCGCTTCGCCATCAATGAACTCCAAAGATCAAAGCTATAGCTACATGCATGAAGGATAGCAACTCAAGCTATTTTCAAGAGCCCAATCCCCTCTAAGAACCAAAAAATTATCCATGGTTTATACTTGTCAACCAGACTTGGGGGAAATTCTAAATGTCGTACAAAATCCCTAAAAGTTTGAAAAAGTCATCACAAAATCCTAAAAATATAAAAATGTCCTGTAAAAAATCAATCTTCATCAAAAACATCAAAAAAATTGCAAAATCTCAAAGCAATAAAACCAACTCAGTTAATTATCAATAAGTAAGTGGCGACCAAGACAAACATATAAATGTCAAAACCATGAGCTTTGCAAATTAGCATTAGGCCCATCTGACACAGCTTGATCAGCTATCCAAAATGATCAATTTCAATCAAACATCATTTGTCTTACACAGCGATGGATACTCTCAAACCAGACATGTTGGTCTTATATGAGAAACTAATTACTGAAACCAGACACAACCAAACCAATCAACTATCAAGAGAGTCAAGCCAATCATGAGAAAAAGCTGAATCAAGGAAAAACAAATGTTGACTAGGTCAGTCAATTAGTCAAATGTTAGTCTATATTTTGCAGTTATGTTCTTATGCTACTCTAGGATCCAACATGTGAGGAGAGTAGCTATGATGGATCATAACTTATTTTATTTGATTATTGTCTATTGAACATTTCAATTCAATTTTGGGGCCATGATGATTTAGGATAAATGCGGTTGGCGTTGTTACTTATCTGGCAGCCATGCAGTTCCATAATCTGAGCTTAACATTGGGAAAGAATTGGACATTCCTTCTCTGTTATCTACTTGTTTATTACCAATACAATCATAGCGGTACCCAGATGGACTCTGGGTTCATTGGATATCTATTTTGGTACTAAATAAATCTTTTTTTTGAGAAAACCAAGAGTTCATAATGGTACCCAGATGGACTCTGGGTGCATTGGATTTCTATCTTGGTTTTGTTTTTCCTTTTTTTTTCTCAAATTGTTTAGGGATCATAGCGGTATGCAGTTGGTCAATATCTGCGTGCTTTTGGATCTCTTTCTTTTCAAAACAGGGATCATAGTGGTATGCAGATGGTCAATATCTGTGTGCTTTTGGTTCTCTTTCTTTTCAAATTAGGGAACATAATGGTATTTAGATGGTCAATATCTGAGTGCACTTAGTTCTCTTTCTAATCAATCTCTCTACTCCTTTCGGTTATCAAGAGGTGATAACGGTATCCAGATGAGCCATATCTGGATGCATTGGACACTCTTCGGAATTTCATAATAATATGCAATGATGAAAAAAATTGGAAACACGACAACGACTTGGGTCACCCATCCTTTCTATCAATTTATATCTATCAAATGGTCAAACCAACTATTCTATCCAATCAATATATCAATTAGTCCCAGAGAGCATTTTTTATTAACTATTCTTCTAACTAACACATGCATTACTCAGATATTTTTCATAGTAGATTTCATTCGTTCATTTATATGCATAAGAAAATCAAAAGAAAACAACCATGTGCATACATCCTAATCATAATCAGATGCATACATAAACATCATCATATTAAGTGCATTCATAGAAAACCATCCTGCATACATATGTCAGTATCATAAGAAAGTAACTCATACATCTAATAACTGCACATAAAAACACATTGCATATATCTCATCATAGATACATCATCATATGAACCATACATAGTTTGCATATAGAATCACATAGTATAAACATCTCATCATAAATGATCATGTAGAACCAACATATAGAAAGTAAAACAATGCATATCATATACAATCAAAAGATGCATCTCATAATCTCAATATCTGAGTACAATGAACGGTCGCAAGTCTGAAAAAAATAAGGTGATCAACATGTATATCAATAAATATCACTGTGCCAAGATATAAATCATCAATAAGCCTCAGAGTATACCAATGGGACATCACTACAAAAATGGTACATGATACAAAATGGAAGGTCTAAAGATTCAACAAGAGCTACCCCCTCCCTCGCTGCCAGGTGGATGAGGGGGTGACATATTAGATGCAGGCCTCGATTGTGAGGCCCATCCCGGACCCCATCATAGTTTTCTAGTTCTTGCTTATGATAGACTTAGCATATGATACTTTACTTTTGATGCATTATTAGATATTATGGACCTTATGCTTTATGTCATGGATTTGATTATTATAGATGCATGGACATATGATGAACATTATGGACCTTATTATGTTTTCTGGATTGGACATTTATTTTGATATTATAAATTTAGAAAAACTCATTATGAGATTTAGATTTATCTAATTTAAATGTTGAATTTCAATTTAATTATAATGTGAATTTTACCTTATGAAATGTTTAGGATGTGAATTGCGTAATCTTGTGACTTTTTGTAATAACATAGTATACGGATGATGTTCGAATGTTCTAAATAATATTTATCTTTTATGATGTATATTTATTTTCTCAGACTACTGATATTTGAATTGAGTGTGCAGGT
>MU228015.1:3502198-3547847 GCA_018584345.1 Thuja plicata
AACCTCACTTAAAATAACTTTATTAATCCCCTAGTTAACCAAGTTTAGTTTTAAATGAATAAGAGGTTATGACTTATAGATAATAAATGTGTCAAAATTGGAGTGATGGTGGACAAGAAACAAAAGTGTTTAATAATGTTTTAGTGGAAGAAAGATTTATTAGATTAAATAAATTTTTTATCTTATAAATCAACTACGTATTAATAAAAAACTTACTCAATGATCTCCTTTTGAGCCTTTTTAATTATTACCAGAAAGGGGGTTGGATGACCATATTAGTTAATTTAACTAAATATCATTATTTAGGAGATCAACTTAATTTATAATAAAATTTGAGATAACAAGGATGTAGATTTAAATTTTGAAATTTATAGTTAATATATAAGGGAAATCTAATTAAATTTCTTGGGAAAAACTTAGGGTCTCTTAATGTTATTTTTATGTGGTCACTATATGTGGCCAGTATACTGACTTCTATAAAAATAATATTAGGGAGTACCATGATCTAGAGGGTTTAATATTATCGCAGAATCCTTAGCTTATAAGTAAATCCAATCTTTTCGTATAACCCTGGAGTCGGAGAACAGTGAATCTTTCTCCATCCTCCACATCATCAAACTCTATTTGGATACCTGACCGATATGTTGACACAGATAACCTTCATCTTGTAAACCTTTACATTTAAAAGTGTTTAGGGTTAAGGGATGTTGACTCTAGTCATGATTCCCCTTAGACCCTCTTGTTGTAAATTTGGTATTTAATTTCTCTTTAAAAAAAAAAAAAATTGTTGCGTTTTGGGCGTGAAATTTTGGGCATTACATCTATGATGGACGAAGAGAACCAACACCATTTCCCTAGGACCTCTACACTCTGATGGATCTCTGCAAAGCTATGTAACTAGGTACCCACTCCACTAAGGGAATAATGCCTTCATAATGATGCCAGCAGTACTCGATCTCTCTGGGCCTCATGCCCTGATCTCCAAAATTGGTTCAATACACTATCAATGAATAATAAAATCTTAGAACAATCCTTTTTCTCTTTGTCCTCTGCGGTAGTAGCCCTAGCCTCGGCTCTTGCCACTCTACTCTCTAATGCATTGGCACATGCATCAGAAGAAGCTAGTCTAGCCTGAAGATCAGACACTTGCTAGGTAAGTCACTCCAAATCTTAAGGATCTATGTCCATACCCCCCATTGGTACATCCATATCTCCCTCCTCCTCCCTACCTCCCAACCCCTCACCTCCCCTTCCCCTCACAACCCAAGAATCACTGCTTTCACTATCCCTACTATTGCTGCCAGTACTATTGCTCCCTATGGAGGCACTAGAGCCGGATCCCTCTACATCAACCTCCTCAATCTCCACATCCCATAAATTGACATTCTTTACCAATGTCCTATTGTCTTCTCTTGGAGCCAACATAAAAATAGTGTGAGGATGTACTCTACGAACCAACTGGGGTGCCTCCTCCTCTAGTACATCCTCCTCCTCAAGGACATCATACAAACTAACTCACCTACCACTACTACGTCCACCTCTAGTCCTCACCCTACCACCAGAACTACCAAGACCAGGATCATCTCCATCATCCCCACCACCACGGCCACCATCCCTATCCCATCCTCCATCACCTCCATCTCTCCCCTGACCTCCATCATGACCTCCATCCCTCCCACCATCCCTCCCTCCATCTCTCCCTTGACCCTACCTCTAATGCTGCGTCCTCATAAGTGTACCGACAATAGGTTGAGATACACTAGTAAGGGGATCTAGATGAGATGCCTACCACCAAGCATCATACTGTGGAGTCATGCTTGAAAAGATAACAAGTTCATACACCAATAACATATAAATGATAAACATAAAGGGTTAATCAAAAGAAGCTACATATAACAAAGTAGAAAAGATAACTACATCTACCAAAGAAGAAAAGAGAAGTACTTAAAATAACATAAAATCCAACACATACCAGAATCAACAGTGGCTGATTTCCAAGTCCATGCAACAGGAAGAAGACCCATGAACTCTATAATTGTAGCATCTAGAGAAATGAAAGCACCCCATAGAGTAGTATCCCTCAATCTACAAGAAAAGTAAGCATAGGAATCAGTGACATCCTGTCTCTCACCAAACTACTGCAACACCCTATTGGTGTTGTGGAAATGTATCATGTGAACATCTCGACTAACACAGCTGATCAGGAATCTCCTCTGTCGACAAAAAGGAAGATGAGCATCCTCTCCATCCCATACAGGACAATCCCTGTAAGGTCTCTAGATAAAGTATGGAATCATATCAAGTTGCTAATGCCAGTACATTAGATGTCCCATATGGGACTTAACGATGACATAGTCATACATAAACACATAGGGTCTCCCTACAGGAAGATCCTGAGCACCAACAGGCCTGTACACTGCAATATGCTCTCATGCCCATATCTATAGGAGAAAGACTTTGCAACCAAGAGACTTACCTCCAAGGTAAGCTACATAGAACATGTGGAAGTACATGTGGGCCAACATGAAAGGACCCCAGCATATATGGTATGATCTTGAACCATACCCTGAAGACAAGTACCAAAACCAATAGAGAATCCGTGCTCGCAATGATCGTGACACAAGTTCCCACATATCAAATTGCCTAAGAAAGTTGATAGCCTATCTAAACCCATCCCAAACCTAGCCCATGGGATATCATAAGGATCAGACATCCCAAGCTGATCCTGGAGAAGATCGGAAAGCTCAGACAGAGAAGTCACACCAGAATCCCAATCATACTCAACAAGGGAACCCTGAATAGGAATCCGCAGGATACAATAAACATCCTCCAGAGTGACTATGCACTCATCATTCCGTAAACTAAAAGTACAAGTATCTGCGTGCCATATCTCTAATAGAGTGGAGATTAGACCCCTATTGGTCATGATCTCAGGCATATAGCACAACTAGTACAAACCTATCTGCCTTAATATACCTCTCTCCGCCTCAAGAAGATGGAAGCATAATACTAAAGCTGTAGGTCTCGACTCTCAGCAACGTAGAATAGTCCCAATGAACTACAAAAAAATAGAAAGAAAAGTATCAGTATCAAGTCAGAGGCAGATTATCAGACAAGTCATAATGCATGATAAAAAAAGTACAGATAGGTCAAATGCGGCATTCCTAAGACATTAGCGATACTTATCCCCTTTGCGGCACTACAACTTCAAATGCGGTAGAATACTAGAAAATGCAGTATTAAACCCACCAAATGTGGCACACTTATTGAATGCGGCATGCGTTCGGCAATTGCGGCATCAAAATCACAACTGCGGAAAAACCACAGTTTATTGCGAAAAACTTTGCAAAATTTCAAAAAAATAATAAATGAAGGAATTAATGACATCAAGGACAAGGCAACTCACCAGACATCCTATGCCAGTTGGATGAAAAAAAGTACAGACCCAATCAGACACATGCACGACACCTGGTAGACCTGCCATAGCTCAAAGAATAGCAAAGAAAGCCCAGAAAAATAAAGTAGACTCACTAGAATATCCAGAGCTCTAGAGTGCAAAGTCTCAAATGAAGGGCTCTCCTAGCTATTTATAAAGGTTTTGAAAAAACCCTAATTTCTCAAGGACCTCAAATTTATCTTCCCGAATCTTGAAAACTTCAACACTCAATATTAGGGGCAAATGAAGCAATTTTCAAGATTAGTCAGATACCCAGGTTATCAATTTTATAGTTTCAACAAATTAATGCTCACGTCGTGACTTTTTTCTCAAATTTGTTGAGGGGGCATAAATACACCTGTCATCACAAAGGCAAGCTAGGGTAGGACCAAATCAGAGAATCTTTGACACACTGCGACAAGTCACATTGCATCAAAGAGGGGTAAATGTAGACACCCTAAAATGGACACGCTTGCGACTTTACATTAAAACAATAATTTTCATCTATTAATTAATGGTTTTTTAATCGTTAATTAATCATCTATTTTAATCTAAATTCATTCCCCAAATCATCTAATCAAATCCCCAAAATTAATTAAACAATTAATTTTATTTAATTAATTAAACTTAATTGATTAATTTCTATTAATTAATTAATTAATTAAAGTCCATTTTCTATAGTGTAAATTAAAATATTTCAAATTACTAATTAAATTCTTCCAATTAAATTAATTTAATTTTGTTCAATAAAGAAATTCTAAATAAAAAAGAATTCAATTATCTCACATGTTGAAAACTTTAATTACAAAAAAAGAATTAAATAATCAATTATGTTCAAAGAGATAATGCTTAATCAGATCACATGGGTTACTCCACCCATCTCTTTAGTTCACATTGGTTACTCCAACCACCTCTTCAGTTCTAAAAGGTAACCCACAATTAGCTCCTTAGTTAACCAAACTCTATCTCCTCTCTCCTAGTTAAAGAGGTGGAGTTTACTGATGGCTTCTCCAGTTCGCTTTAATCTCAACTGCTCATCTCCCTATCTCTAAGATTGATCTCAACCATTCATCTCATTCTCAATTTCTATATAAAAAACCCTTCATAACTATTTCGAGGATCCAGGATTTCAAGCTCTTGTGTGCGATTACTCTATTATATTGGTTCTAGCATTCAAGCCATCTTGTGATCACCCATTTCAATAGAATATTCTCGACACTCCCAAGTCATAGACTCTGCCCATACCTATACTGAGCATCAAAAACAATGTTTCAGAAGGAGTAGAGAGAGACAATAGAAGCTTCAAGCAATTGGGGTTTTCATTCATTTGTTTTCCTCTTATTTGCTTGTACATTTTGTTGATTCGTAGTTTTGTTTTTAGTAGTATATTCGATTGTTTTATCCCCCTTTGCAAATCAGTGCTACTAACCCTCATTTTTGAAAAGAAAAGGAACTCAATCCCCATGTACACTCACACTTTGTCCATTAGATCTGTATATGGGATCAATTATTCATCTTTGGTCATGTAGTTGTTGTTGACTTGACTGATAACCAACTAGGAATCACTATAGACTCTTAGGTTCTTTATCCTCTATTATATAGCTATTTTCAATCTGATGACTAGAGCTTCATACTTAGCTATGTTGTTTGTACATGGAAAGTTGAGTTAGAAAGAATTAGGAATTGCATCATTATGTGGAGTAATGAGTACTATTCCTGCTCCTACACCATGGTTCATATATGACCCATCAAAGAATAATTTCTAGACTTCTATTATTGGTTGTACTGTAAGGATCGATTCATCTAGAAAATCAGACACTATAGGATGATAATCTTGTACTGGTTCCTCTGCTAGTTGATTCATAATTACCTACCCTTTGATAGCCCTTTGTTCCATGTACTCTATGTTAAATTCACTTAAGATCATGACCCATTTGGTGAGTCATCCTATTAGTGATTCTTTACTCAACAAGTACTTCAATGGATCTATGTGTGCTATGAGCTTTGTTTGATGACTCAAAATGTAATGTCTTAACTTTTGAGAATCAAAGACAACTGCAAGACATGACTTTTAAATTGCTGAATAATTTAGCCTGTAGCCCACCAATGTTCTGCTGAGGTAGTAGATGGCTCTTTCCTTTCCCTAGTCATCATGTTGTGCCAAAAGAACACCTAGTGCTGACTCCATTACTGAGATATATAAGAGGAGTGGCTTGCCTGGAATTGGTGGCACCAATATAGGGGAATTTAATAGATAATATTTGAAGGTTTGAAATGCTTTCTTACATGTTATATCTATACAAAGATCACATATTTATGCAGTAGGTGTAGGAATGGGTGAAACTTGTGTTCCATTTGGGAAATGAATCGCCTAATAGATTACAGTTTGCCTTTTAGACCCTGTAGTTGCCTCAAATTTTTTGGTGGTGGCATGTGAAGGATGGCCTTAACCTATCTTGGGTCTACTTCCATTCCTCTATGTGATACAATGAATCTAAGGAGCTTTCCAACAGTAACTTTGAATGCACACTTCTTTGGATTGAGTTGTACCTTGTACTATTGCATTCAATCAAATATCGAACCCAAAAATTGTATGTGAGTTTCCCTAAGTGTTGATTTGGCTAGTGTGTCATCAACATAATCTTCCATTATTTTATGAATTATGAAAGATCATTGTCATTGCTCATTGATGGGTTGCACCTGCATTTTTTAGGCCAAACAACATCACATTCTAGTATTAAGTTCCCCGTGCACATGTGAATGTTGTCTTATGTTGATCCTCTAGTACAATCTTGATTTGGTTAGATCTAGAGAAACTGTCCATTAATGACAACATTTGGTGTGCTGCTGTTAGGTCAACTATCATGTCGATATTTGGTAGAGGAAAATCATCCTTGGGACAAGCCTTTTTCAAATCTCTAAAATCTATACATATACTGATCTGACCATTGTGTTTTGTAACTAGAACCATATTTGATATCCAATACGCATATGGAATTGGTCTTATGAATCCCACATCTAAGAGTTTCCTCAATTCTGCTTTGATAAGTAAAGCAATGTGTGGATGCATCTTTATTAATTTTTTTAAACTGGTTTTGCATTTGGAAACAATGGCAAATGATGTAGAACTAGCTCTGGATCCAAACTTGGCATGTGTGCATAAGACCATGCAAATTTGTTTTGTCTTTCTTTGAAGAAACTAATGAACTATTCTCTTTCCTCAGGTGTAAGTGATTTAGCCAAATAGATATTTTTAAGGTTCTTTTCATCCCCTAGATTGACTTCCTCTGTTTCTTCTGCTAGTAACATCAAATTTTATTTTGTTAAGGGGAGGAGTTATAGCTTTCCATCCTTTGGTGCCTTAGAGAGGTTTTCACCAGAAGATATGTCCTTTATTTTTTTACTCTTTTTTATGGTCAGAAAGTGCCTTTTAGTTTTCTCTTACTGACTGTTCTTTTTTGTTTTTAATTTTTCTTTTGCGACTCGAAAGAGGAGCCTCCTCCCCAAAGTATGTTGATCTGTCTAGATTAAAGGAGAAGCCTTCTTTGTGGTCTCTTGATGGTATGCCTTCTCACAACCCCATGAAGTCTACGATGACTTCATCATTCTAAAAAATGTCTATGTCAGGTTGTCCTTGTTGGTCTCATTCTATTAGCTCAGGGTGGAGTAGACAAAGGTTCGTGTGAGAGGATGACTCTGTGTGGGTGAACAGAACCATAGTGATAGTTTTGAAAAACTCAGAATGGGATGTGGATGCACCACCTAAGGAATTGATTTCAACATGTTTATTGATACAAGGTTGGTCTTGTATGCTCATTTGGTCAAATATTTCATCAAGGTGTATGGTACTAATGGATTGAGGGGAATAGTCAGGGATGGGTGAATCAGAGTTATGGAGGGATAACCACTCATACTTGTGGGAATTGGTCACACTAGAATGCTCATTATATGTCTCACTTTATGCATCATCCTGGATAGTGCGATTAAGGTTCAATTGGGAATTAGAGGGTTCCACTTCTGATGTCAATAATCACTGGAGTATGCTACTGATTAGGGCATGTTTTGGATTTTTCCCTTGGTTTAATTCTATAATCTATTTTTGGTCTATGGGTACATATAAAATGGTTATTGTGGACACCCTAAAATGGATAGACTTGTGACTTGACATTAAAAACACTAATTTTAATCTATTAATTAATGGTTTTTAATCATTAATTAATCATCCATTTTCTTCTAAATTTATTCCCCAAATCATCTAATCAAATTCCCAAAATTAATTAAATAATTAATTTTATTTAATTAATTAACCTTTTTTGATTAATTACCAATAATTAATTAATTAAATTCAATTTCTTATAGTTTAAATTGAAATATTTAAACTTACTAATTAAATTCTTCAAATTAAATTAATTTAATTTCATTCAATAAAGTAATTCTAAATAAAAAAGAATTCAATTATCTCACATGTTGAAAACTTTAATGACATAAATGAATTAAATGTTCATTTATTTTCAAAGAGATAAGATGTAATCAGGTCACATGGGTTACTCCACCCATCTCTCCAGTTCACTTGGGTAACTCCACCCATCTCTCCAGTTCACATGGGTAACTCCACCCACCTCTTCAGTTCTAAAAGGTAACTCACAATTAGCTCTTCAGTCAACCAAAATCTATCTCCTCTTTTCTAGTTGAAGAGGTGGAGTTTATTGATGGCTTCTCTAGTTCCTTTTAATCTCAACTGTTCATCTCCCTATCTTTGGGATTGATCTCAACTATTCATATCATCCTCCATTCCTATATAATAAACCCTTCATAACCATTTGAAGGATCCAAGATTTCTAACTCTCGTGTACCATTACTCTATTAGTTTAGTTCTAGCATTCAAGCCATCTTGCGGTCACACACACATTTAAAGTATCAAATTATTGATGCTTCTCAAGTCATAGATGCTGCCCACACCAATACTGAGCATCAAAAATAGTGTTTTGAAAGGAGTAGAGAGAGACGATAGAAGCTTCAAGCACTTTGGGGTTTGCATTCATTTGTTTTCCTTTCTTTTCTTGTACATTTTATTGGTTATGTTTTAAGTTATTCATTATTGGTAGCTTTGTGTATTTAATTTCTATCATTGAAAAATGGTGCTAGTAACCCTCGTCATTGGAAAGCTTGGGAACCACAAATCACGAAAGGAGGCGTACATTTTGGTGAACCCGACGTGAAGCAAACAACCCAAATATCTCTTGGAGATGACATACAAAATCAATTAGCCACGATTGTATGGTTGCAGACCTAAATTATCATCATTTTCTTGATATCTGTGTTATTTCACAATTGCTGGTATTTTGCCACAATTAATGAAATCGTATAGCAATTGAACTGTTTAATACCGCAATTGACTGCAGGCTTTTGCATTTCTATTCTATCATCTTCTGTCTTTTTGTCTTCTAGTAATTTTCTGCAATTGCCTGTATTTGACTGCAATTTCCTATTATTTGTTGCAGTTACTTGTGCTTTACCACAATTGACCAATACGTGTCGTAAACGACAACATTCTGCCGTAGAATAAAGTTATTTTCTGCAATCGCCAACATTCTACCGCAATTAAGAAGAGATTTCTGCAATTTAACAATCAGTACCACAATTGACATAAAATCCACATTTCTGTGTAGGTCTGATTGACAGTGAATGACAAAGAAGGTAATCAGACGCATACCAAGTAGAGCATTAAGAGCTGCAAGAAGGGGAACCACCAACTATCGATCGCAACAAAGGGCTATTCTCGCAATCGCAACTGAAGATCAAAGCAAAGCATACCCAAGGTACATTGATTCAAAAAAGAGATTTTCAAGTAAGTATAAAATCACCATTAATTTCAACAATCTCAATAATCTCAAAGTTTCTGGATATTCTGCTATTTTGGATTGAAATGCTTTCATATCTTGAGATACTAAACACTTTCTTTGACAGGTTCGTATCGAGGATACAAGATAAAAATACAACCTAAAATTCACTCACTTGTCAATTTGGGTTTAAAAAGAATAGTGTTTCTTACACATCTCATATCTCACATTTAAGAATTTGGTGCTTAAAATTAACGTGGAGACTAAAATTGAACAAAGGCAAAGAATCTCTCGATTTGGTGCATTAAAATTGAAAAAGAAATCAACACCTACTTTTGGGCTTAAAACTGAACACTTGTGCTTGTAAGGTGGTGTAGCTTAGTTCACATTTCAAACTTTTGGAGCTTAATTGATTTACCTTGTGTCTTGAGTTTTGGGTGCACTTACAAAATCTGTTAGATTGGACACCTTTATACTTTTTAGAAAGGCCTGTCTGGGGAATACGTTTCTTCCTTGGAGAATGATCTTAAACTGTAATCCTTCCGATTGGTATATAAAGAAGGTGCAAACTAAAGTTCTATCTTATCTTGTGAAGCTCGGGAAAGGTGTGTTGATGATAGTCTGGATCGGGTGAATATCCCTAAGGATCCAACGTGGTCAACTAGGCTCTTAAGTGATTCACACATGTACAAACCGATTGAATAGATGCCATGGACCCTTACTACAACCTTTTTAATTAGAGGCCAACCTGATCTACCTCTGAACTGATACCTTATTATAGTGCAAGGCATTGCAGAATTTCCCCCTAGGATTCCCAACATATGTGTTCCAAGGAATTTGTGTAGTGAAAGAGATCTTCACTCCACGACAACAATACCTGGCGATGGCAAAAACAAGGGCACCTAGGTTGTGGACCTTCATGTCCTAGTAGTGTGACACTTGTTGTGTGAGCTAATAGACATTCAAGCATTGGGCCTAATATTGTATTCTTAATCCATTGACCTATATTAATCTAACTATTCATTATTGTGACCTCGTGATAACATTACAACTTGAAAGAGTTGTAGAACATACACATTGTCAGTCTTCGTTCTTCAAAAAATAGTGTCTATTATGCTTGTTCTTTGATCAGTTTCCAAAATGCAAAACAAACATCCAAACTATCAAAATGAGTCAAACATGTTAAAGTCTAGGGTTGTCAACATCAGATTGTCTTGCAAATCAGAAGCCTTGTTCCATAAAATCAAAATTGTAAGACAGTGAGACCTTTTTTTGAGTATTTTTTAAACTGTTTCCCCTTTACCGCAATTGCCCACATTTTTCCACAATTGACAAAATTTTTCCATAGTTAACTTGTTTATTTCCACAATCAACCTATTTATTACCATAATCAGTGATAAATTACCATAATCGACCATTCACTTTGCCGCAATCGATAAATTTTTGCTGCAGTTAACTAGAGATATTTTTACATCGGTTCTGACCTGAAACCTTGGAAATACTCTCCATTTTGTGTCAAATACTAGTGTCTATCCCAGAAAAATGCAAAGAACATTGTGTGAATCTCTAAACATTAAAGATCATCCTATCTTTGGAAGCACAATTATTGTCCAAGCATTGTTAGTTCAAAAGTTTAGACTCGAAATATCTTGATCCCATTATCTCAAACATCATCATCTCTATCAGTAACTTTTTCCTAGGCAAAGGTTGACAAATCTTATTCGTACATCATCAAAACTTTGAGATAAAGATAAATCAACATCTGTCCTTAGAATTACCCTTTTCCAAACATAACTCAAACTTTCCTAGAAAGGTTATCCTTTTCTATTTTCTTTATATCACTTGTTTTAGTCACAAAATCTGGACCACACTATGTCTCAAACACCCCATGGAGGACCTTACACAAGGTCGATGGCTAGAACTCAACCTAAGGACTCATACATCAACAAATTCCCTGCTTGGGAAACAGAGTGAGAGGACAATCCTTTCAAGAATACTAGTCCTCTTTTTGAAAATCCCTGTGGTTCATCCATATTCCAAAATATCATAGAAGAGGAGCTTGAAGATATTGAGCAAGATGCCCATTCCGTGCAAGTGGTTGACACTATTTTAGAAAGGAACCTTGAATGTTTCTTAGCTATATTGATTTAAAAAGGAGTCAAACTCCTCGCTAAATTTAATGTAACAGCAATATGGCCTGAAAACCCTCTCGTAGGTCAAACCACTACTCAACCCTCTCAAACTCTACCTGTGGTTTCTCAAACCTTCCCATCCTTGACAAAACCAATATTGGCACAAATGATACCCAATCAAACCAATTACGCAAACCAAGCAAGCATATATTCCACATAGAGCATAATAGGATCCCAACAGAGTGTACCCACGGTCACTAGTATGTCTCCACCTTCAGTCTTATGGCCTGGCCAATCAAGCTCTCATGCTATGCCTTCCATCCCACCAACAAGCAGTAATCTTTTTGCAACCATGCCACTACCACAGTTAATCCCTACTAGCCTTGGGATAAACACATCATTCCCACAGTAATCTATCTCTGTAGGTCTGACTTTCAGTCAATGCCCACCCAAGGTTACACCTTTGCTCATCCATCAACAACCTCAACCCTAGCAACAAAAACCCCATCTTTAGGTGCAACAACCTCAACCCCAATAGAAAAAACCCCAGCTTCAGCTGCAACAACCTCAACCCCAGCTTCAGCCACAACAACCTCAACCCCAGAAGCAACAACCCCAGCTTCAACAATAACAATATCAACCCCAACAATATCAACCCCTACCTCAACAACAACAATATCTCCAACCCCAACAACAAACACAACATAACCAACCTTGGGCCACTCATGTACTCCCAGTTCAGAATCATGTGTTGGGAAATCAATATCAAGCCCCTAGGATGAGGTCCTATGTTCCTACTTAGGGGGCACCGAGACACAACCTCATACCTACTATATCATAGAGGTACAATGTCGCCAATCCTCCCCAGTCTCAAATAGACATGTTGATCCAACAAGTGCAGAACCTTCAAACCCAAATGATGGATATGAAAAATCAAGGGAAAACTAAATTCTATACCATAGAGGATTTGTACCCGTATCCCTTTGATCACTCTCTTCACATGTCTCCATTCCCAACTCACTTCTCGGTACCAAAATTTGACAAGTATAGGGGTAACACCAAGCCTATTGAACATATCTGAGAGTTTTTTGCTAGTTGTATTGAAATCACACATGATGAGACATACTTAATGTGACTATTCCCACAAAGCTTAGCCGAACTAGCAATGGAATGGTTCTCACATTTACCTCATGGCATTCAATCTTGGGGTGAATTTTCTAAAAAATTCATCGCTCACTTCCATCATAACATCGAGCACAAGGTCAGTATCAAGGAACTTTGCGATATCAAACAAAGGGATGGAGAGTCTTTTGTGAAATTCATATAGAGATGGAGGAATACTAGAAACTAAATAACATATGATGTACCTGAGGAAGACCTAATAGTCATGTTCATTAAAAATATGATTCCAGACATGTCATTCACAACAGAATTATAGTTAGCTCCAAACTTTACACAACTTATCAAACGAGGAGTTTGTTGTGAGTAGAACTTAGTCAAATGAGGATTCCTTGCAGATCCTACTCAAATGAATACAAAAAAGGATGCAATAGACAAAGCTTAGAGGTGGAATAAAAACAAAAATGTCACCAACGATGATGTCATTGATGTAAAAAAAGTCAACTACGAACAACCCAAAGTGTCACTGCAAGGTGCACCTGTGGCTAACCAACAACCTACGGTGCCCACTCCATAAGCATACACTCAGACTCAACCTCCCCCTGTCCAATAGGCCACTATTTCAAATAGTCAACAACAGACTCAACGCAAACCACAGTTTCAATTCCAACAACAAGATTTCACACCATTAGGAGATCTGATAGAATCAACTTTACAAAAGCTAATAAAATCCAACAATATACTCTCCCAAATATCAAGGAATTTGAACACGGTGCAAACAAGCCAAGGTGGTATAATGAAAATGGATTCTGTGAGTTTCATCAGGTGAAGGGACACAAAAAACCCAACTGTTACTGATTGAAACATGCTATCCAAGACCTGATTGACACAGGGGTCATCGACGTGACAAACACCCAAACCAAAGGAAAAAATTATAATACAATATTCAATGACATATTTCATGATAAAAATAAAGGGAAAGCCTCTGGGTCTGGTGGACAGTCCAAATAGGTCAACTATACTTATGCCAATAGTGATAACATTATCAATTACCTCAATCCTTTAGATAGCCATATGGCTACGATCACTATCAGAGACCAAGGTAACAAATGTGTTGTAACCATGCTTCATACCAAAGTTGTCTTACAAGTAGCACCTTCCTCATCTGCTACACTAGCTGACCCTCAATCAACCTTAGATCCATAGACAAGCCTGGTGGATCAGCTAAAGCGCACGCCTACCCAGATCTCCATGTTTGACCTCTTGCACATAGCTCCACAGCATAAAAAGGCACTTGACCAAGCCCTTTAGAATGCAAATGTACCAAGGGAAATAACCCCTGAGAGCTTCTAGATTATGGTTAACCATATAGCTGCTAACAAACATGCAACATTCACAAACTATGATGTGCCACTGCATAAACCCCAGCATAATGATCCTTTGCACTTTTTTGTCCAGGTCCACAAAATTGCTATCCATAGAGTCCTTGTTGATGGTGGAGCTGGATTAAACATCTGTACTCTAAAGTTAATCAAGAAATTGGGCTATTCAAAATCCAGCATTGATATCACAAGAAGGATCAATATCAGAGCTTATGATGAAGAGGAAAGATCCCCTAAAGGTATTATCATTCTACCTGTCTGGATTGGTCCAGTTGTCATGAAAAATTCCTTCCAAATCCTAGTCTTGAGTTGGGATACAAAATGTTACTAGGGAGACCATGGATACATGAGATGCAAGATGTACCTTCAACATACCATCAGTGCATCAAGTTCCCACACCA
Organism: Thuja plicata; assembly: GCA_018584345.1. Taxonomy (NCBI): domain Eukaryota; kingdom Viridiplantae; phylum Streptophyta; class Pinopsida; order Cupressales; family Cupressaceae; genus Thuja; species Thuja plicata. The sequence continues at coordinate 3,516,509 of MU228015.1, forward strand.
GGGTTAAGAAATTATCATTGAGGGATATCCAAATCCTTTCCAATATTGTAATGTGGTCCAAATCAGCACTGATAACCAGGTACCCTCAAACCAAGACACAAACATCCCTTCCTCTTCAGATTCAATTCCCAAGGATGTCACACGAAAACCAGGAAAAATATCTATCATAGATAAAGGATGTGGTGAATACAGTTATGAAGAGGATTTTACTATCACAAATATGCCTCAAAGCCCATGATCATAAGGTATGCCACAAGTAGTAACAATGGTGGAGATCCTTGAACCTGTTGTATTTAGATGCCCACCCATAACCTTTTTTTAGGTGGGGAGACATTGTAGAGGAGAACCCCTTTGATCCAGATATCAATACATGGTTGTACCAAGATCCACAAGAAACACTTCAACAACCCCTACCCATATCAAACTATGGAACTGGCTATACAATGCTAATTTTTTTTGGGTATAATGGTATAATTGGTCTAGGGGCAAGACAAAAAGGCTTAATGGAACTATCTCTCCCACTAACCTAGAGAAAAAAGAGAGGGTTAGGCTATGGGAAACAAAGAACCAGTACTATCACCCAAGACATACAATTTGATCAAGAAAAAATAGCAGAGTTACACCAGGGGTGAAACCCAGAACACGTCTTGATAAGAAACATACTACAACAATTGTTACTTACCGAAGTGGGGTCCTCTCAAACCTAAATAAACCTCAACATAGCCATCAATGATAATAAAGGAAGTGAGACATTTGAAGAATGTTTTAGTGAAACTGACTCCCACGAGTATGAGTGGAGATCCCTTTACAAATTTGAACTGTTGATCTCAGACTATTCCCCTCGGTCAGCCACCACCATACACCTTGACAACCTATTTAACCAACTATCCATTTATGACGAACCTTGCATCAATAAACATGTTGATAATAATTCCTTAGGTGGTGCATTCACATCATAGTCTAGGTTTTTTGAAACCATATCCGTAGTACCTTTCAACCAAATAGAGTCAACCCAACATGAGGGCCTATGCCTTGTACACCCAGAACTAATAGAGTGGGATCAACAAGGACCACCTGGTATGGATGTCTTTGAGAATGATGAGGCTATTGTAGATTTCATGGGACTTAGAGAGGGAATGCCATTAGGAGACCATAAAGCAAGTTTCTCCATTGACCTTGACAGATCAAAATACTTTGGGGAGGAAGCCCCTCTTTCTAGTCATCAAAAAAAATTGAAAAAGACAAAAGAATTGTCAGGAAGTGAAAAATGAAAGGTTCTTACTGACACAAAAAATGATAAAAATATAAAACAAGAGGTATCTTCTAGTGAAAACCTCACTGAGGCGCTAGAAGATGGAAAGAAGGAACTCTTGCCCTTGACAGAGTAAAAGTTGGCATTGTTAGTAGAAGAAACAAAGGAAGCCAACCTGGGAGATGACAAAAACCTAAAGAACATCTACTTGGAAAAATCACTACCCATGAAGGAGAGAGAATAGTTCATTAGTTTCTTCAAGGAAATAATGATCAATTTCGCATGTTCCTACTCAGATATGCCAGGATTAGATCTAGAGCTTGTGCTGCATCATCTCCTGTTTCTACCCAATGCCAAACCTGTCAAACAAAAACTCAGAAAGATGCATCCCCATGTTGCATTTCTAGTCAAGGAAGAATTGAAAAAGCTTCTGGATGCTAAGTACATAGGACCGATCCCATACACATACTAGATATCTAACCTGGTAACAGTTACAAAGCACAATGGTCAGATTCAAATTTTTACAGACTTTAGAGATCTTAACATCGCTTGTCCCAAGGATGAATTTCCTTTGCCTAACATCAATATGATAGTAGATATAACTGCTAGACATCAAATGCTATCACTCATGGATGGATTTTTGGGGTATAATTAGATAAGGATCGTGCCAGAGGACCAACATAAAATGACTTTCACATGTCCTTGGGGCACTTATTGTTGGAACGTCATGTCGTTTGGTCTAAAAAATTCTGGAGCAACATATCAAAGGGCCATGACAACCATCTTTCATGATCTCATCCACAAAATAATGGAAGACTATGTTGATGACATACTATTCAATTCAATGCTTTGAACGGATCATCCACAAGTATTGGGACCAAACTTTGACAAAATGCAAGAATACAAGGTCTGTGTAAACCCAAAGAAATGTACATTCAGGGTCACAATAGGGAAGCTACTGGGGTTCATAGTGTCACATAGAGGCATTGAGGTAGACCCAGATAAAGTCAAAGAAATATTGGACATGCCTCCACCAACCAACCTAAGGAAACTAAGGGGGTTACAAGGAAGGCTCCAATCAATCAGGCACTTCATAGCTTAGCTAGCAGACAAGTGCCACCCATTCCAACATCTACTACACAAAGACATCAAATTTATATGGACAAAACAATGCAAACAAGTATTCCAAATATTCAAGGACTATCTACTCAAGTCTCCCATATTGGTGCCACCAATCCAAGGTAGACCGTTGCTTTTGTATATCTTGGCAACAAAATCAACATTAGGCATACTTTTAACACATCAGGATGACATAGGTAAGGAGAGATCCATCTACTATCTAAGTAGAACATTGGTAGGATATGAGCTCAACTATACGCCAATTGAAAAATCATGCCTTGTAGTTTTCTTCACTTCCTAGAAGCTGAGGCATTACATGTTGAGTCACCCAACAAAGTTGATAGCACATATTGATCCTTCAAAAGTATCTCTTAAGCAAAGTGGCACTCACTGGATTACTTGCAAAGTGGGTAATGATCTTAAGCAAGTTTGACAGTGAATACGTAGACAGAAAATCCATCAAAGGGCAAGTGATTGCGGGTCAACTAGTAGAGGCACATATTCAGGATCATTAGCCTATCATTTCTGACTTTCCCAATGAGTCTATTATGACACTACAACCAACAATCGAGGTATGTCAACTATACTTTGATGGGTCATGCATGAACCATGGTGCAGGGGAAGGGATAGTGTTCATCACTCTGAATAATGATGCAATTCCAAAATCTTTCAGACTGAACTTCCCATGCACAAATAACATAGCAAAATACGAAGCACCGGTCATCAAATTAAAGACATCAATTCAATGGAGAATCAAGAACCTTAAGGTCTACAGAGATTCACAGTTGGTCATTAGCCAAGTCAATAATGATTATATGACAAAAGATGAGAAGCTAATACCATACAGAGCATAGATGGATAGGTTGCGCACTAAGTTCTAATACATCTTCTTCGAGCAAATACCATGGGCTCAAAACAAAGCTACAGACGTGATGGCTACCATAGCATCATATATCGATATGCCAGGCAATGAAACATGATTCTAATTCCTCATGGAGAAACTCATGATGCCATCACATCAAGCACCAATCACTGAATCAACATGCATCCTTGTTGGTCTTGAAACCCCATGGTACCATGATGTGTATAATTACCTCCAAACTAGTGTCTTACCTCCCAACTTGTCTATAAACCATAAAAATTTTCTCATCCACCAAGCCTCTAGGTATACCATCCTCTCAACTATTCTATATAGACAAAGTCTAGATGGAATGCTATTACGATGTCTCACTTTGATGGATTCCTAGAGAGTTATGTATGAGGTACATGAAGGAATTTGTAGAACCTACAGAGGTGGAAACAACTTAGCTAAGAAGATCATCTGCATGGGATACTACTCACCCATAGTAGAGACATATGCAAAAAAATATGTACAAAGGTGTAGGCAATGCCAGATTCATGGAGACCTCATCCGTGCACTAGCCCAAGAACTAAATCCTATCACTTCACCATTACCATTTTCTATGTGGGTATTTGACCTAGTGGGCAACATTACACCTTCTTCAGCAAATGGATACAAATACATCATAGTAGCAATAGATTACTTCACTAAGTGGTTTGAAGAAACTTCCCTCACTTACATAACTAGAAAGCAGATATCAATGTTCATACTCAACCATATCATCTATTGGTATGGAATTCCTCAAACCATCCTGACAAATCACAGTACACCTTTGCAATTTTTTTTTGAAGAGCTATATGAATAGTTCCAAATCAAACAAGGATTCTCTTCATTCTATTATCCTCAAGGGAATGACCAAGCTGAAGCGACAAACAAAACAATTCTAAAAATCTTGAAGAAAATAGTTAATGAATCAGGGCAAGACTGACATTTACAACTTAGTCCAATTATGGGAATATAGAACTAGCATGATAACACCTACATGAGCCACTCCTTTCTCCTTAGTATATGGATCAGAGGTATTCTTACCCCTCGAATTGGAAATACTATCCCTAAGGATATCATTAAAGAACCTGATTTGAGATGAAGACTACAGAGTAGCAAGGCTCATTGAACTGGAACTACTAGATGAAAGAAGACAAAATGCATTCAATCACTTGCAAGGCTACCAACATGACCTTAGAAGGAACTATCATAAGAAGGTTAGGCCATGAAACTTTGAGGTAGGAGACCTCATCCTCATGGAAAATCAAAATAACCAATCAGAGCGAGTGAAACTAGGAAAGTTTGAGCCTAACTGGCTAGGACCATATATCATTGTCAACTCTACCTAGAGTGGGGCATAAAAACTGGAAATAGCAGAAGGAGATCAACTCCCCAAATACATAAACAACAATGACCTCAAGAGGTTCTATGCTTGAGGTCTCAATGGTTAAGGCAACTATCTACATATCTAGAAAATACCAAAAAAAAAATCAAAAAATACAAAAATGTTACCTTGGTGAAAACTTGGCAAACAGGCGCCTTGGCGACAAAATAGAAAAATCAATCAAAAAAGTAAAGAGAAACAAAATTTCTCTCTCAGTGAAAACTTGGAAAATAGGGGCTATTGAGTAGGTACCTTGGTGAAAAATTGGGAAATAGGCGCCAAGTGTTCAAATCCAGCTTCACCACTAATGAACTCCAAGATCAAAAGCTTGATCAAACTTCGATGAAAGACTGATTACCTAAGCTATATCCAGAATCACAATCCCCTCTGAGCACCAAAAACTTATCCATGGTCAGTACTGGTCCACCAAACTAGGGGGTGATTCTAAATGTCCTGAAAAAATCCCTAAAAATTAGAAAAATCATCAAAAATCCTAAAAAGATAAAAAAACCTGAGAAAAACAATCTTCATAAAAAACAATAAAAAAATTGCAAAATCCCTAGCAATAAAACTGACTCGGTTATCAAGAGAGAAAAGGGTGATCAAGCCCAGTCAATAATTTCACAACCATAAGCTTTGCTAATTAGCATTGGGCCCATATGACACAGCTTTGTCAATCTATCAATTCTATCAGCAAGCAAACTGGCAACCAATCCAATCTATCAAATGTCACAATCATGAGCTTTGCGAATCAACATTGAGCCCATCTGACACAACTTGATTAGCCACCAAAAATGATCAAAATCAATCAATCAATCATATCAACTATCTTACACAGTGATTGATATGCTCAACACCAGATAGGTCAGTCTTATATGAGTCATCTATTAACTGAAACTAGACACAATTGAAGCAATCAAGCCAATCAAGCCTATCAAAAGAGTTGAGCCAATCAATAGAATCAAACTGAATCAAGGAACAATAAAAAATGTTGACTAGGTCAGTTAATCGGTCAAATGTCAGTCTATATTTTGCGGTTATGTTATTATGCCACTCCAGGATCCACCAAGTGAGGAGAGTAGCTATGGTGGATCATTACTTATTTTCTTTGATTGCTGTCTGTTGAATGTTCACTTTGATTTCAGGGCTATGATGATTTAGGATAATTGCGGTAGGCACTGTCACTTATCTGGCAGCCACACATTTCCACGATCTGAGCTTAACCTTGGGAACAAATTAGACATTCCTTCTCTGTTATATACTTATTTATTTACCAATAGAATCATAGTGGTATCTAGATGGACTCTGGGTGCATTGGATTTCTATCTTGGTTTTTATGGGCTTTCTTCTTAAAATCAAGAGTTCACAGTGTTATCTAGATGGACTCTGGGTGCATTGGAATTCTATCTTGGTTTTTTGGTCTTTCTTTTCAAAATCAAGAGCTCACAGTGCTATTTAGATAGACTCTAGGTGCGTCAGAGTTCTATCTTGGTTTTCTTTTTTCTGTTGTTCGGTTTTTTTAGAGGGCAAAGCGGTATTTAGATGGTCAATATCTGGGTGCTTTTGGCTCTCTTTATTTTCAAACAGGGAACATAGTTGAACCCAAATGGTCAATATTTGGGTGCATTAAGTTCTCTTTCTATTCAATCTCTCTACTCCTTCTGGTTATGAAGAGGTCATGGCGGTATCCAGATGGTATGTGATCTAGATACATTGGACACTCTTCAGAATTTCATAAAAAAAAACATGCAATGATGACAAAAATTGGAAACGCGACAACGACTTGGGTCACTCATCCATTCTATCAATTCATATATATCAATCATCAACCATCCTTTCTATCAATTCATATCCATCAATCAATCCCAGAGAAACTTTTTCCACTTTCTTCTATGTAACACATGCATTTACTGAGATATTTTGTGCAGAGTAGATTGCATTCATTTATTGCATAAGAAAAATCCAAAACATGTGCACAATAGATTATATAATCAATGCATCCATCATCAACAAAATCATAACTAACATAGAAATGCATTCATCATCATCATATAGTGATTCACATTTTCAACAAATTAATGCTCATCTAACGCATTTTCTATGCTTAATTTGTTGAGGGGGCATATAGTCCACCTGGCGGTCACTGGGGCAAGCTTGGGTAGGATCAAATCTGAAAATTCTTTGACACAATGTGATGAATCACATTGTATAAAATAGGGGCAAATTTAGACACCCTAAAATGGACAGACTTGCGACTTGACATTAAAAACACTAATTTTCATCTATTAATTAATACTTTTTTAATCACGAATTGATCATCTATTTTCTTCTAAATTTATTTTATCTATTAATTAATGGTTTTTTAATCGTTAATTAATCATCTATTTTTTTTCTAAATTTATTCTCCAAATCATCTAATCAAATTCTCAAAATTAATTAAATAATTAATTTTATTTAATTAATTAACCTTAATTGATTAATTACCAATAATTAATTAATTAAATTCAATTTCCTATAGTTTAAATTGAAAGATTTAAACTTACTAATTAAATTCTTCCAATTAAATTAATTTTATTTCATTCAATAAAGCAATTCTAAATAAAAAAGAATTCAATTATCTCACATGTTGAAAACTTTAATTACATAAATGAATTAAATATTCATTTATTTTCAAAGAGACAATCTTTAATCAGATCACATGGGTTACTCTACCCATCTCTCCAGTTCACATGGGTAACTCCACCCACCTCTTCAGTTCTAAAAGGTAACTCACAATTAGCTCTTCAGTCAACCAAACTCTTGTTAGAAACATTGAGAGGGGGGGTGAATCAGTGTTTGTCAATTATCTTTATTTCAGCAATTTAAAACTTAAATAAAATAGATAACAAATTAAGAATAACACAATAACACTTAACACATGATATGATTACGGGGAAACCTTGATTAGAGGAAAACCTCGGTGGGAATTAGTACCCATAAATGATTGTACTAGTCTTATGAACCTGTTAGAGTTCCTTTTCCCTGTTAGGAGCAGTCTTTACAATGCAAGTACAATGACCCTATTAGGAGTCTTTAAAAAACCCTGTTAAAGGTGGTTGGCTCACTGCCAGAGCTCACTACTCAATAGGATGAAGGCTACAACCTTCAAGTAATAAATATACACTATATCAAAAGATGAACTGCGGTAATGACATTGTTGTTTGATCAGTTCTGTTTATGCACTGATGATTTAATCTCTTGAATAATTCTACTTCATACTGATTTTCTTATATTTCTCTTCTGATTATGTTCTCTGCTTATTCTCCATTCACTCAATACAAAAGTGCATGTCTAGTATATATACATGCCTGAATAGACGTGACTAAAAACAAGACCTTAGTCGGTCCAAAAACAACATACACAACGCTTCCAAACAAATTGCCTTAAGTATGTTTACATGAGTGTTAAAGAAACATTTACAAACTTATTAAAATAGGTTCATGGCCATTACAAAATAAAATATTATACGCTAATCCAAAATTTGAAGTCGGCTTTATACTCTGTTTTCTGAATTGCTAGTGGCACTTGATCTTACAGTAACTTCTCTGTACTGACATACCATACCATGTGTGTATAGAATAAGATTAATAACATATCATAAAGCTTAAGTATGGAGGGGCATAGTCTGATTTGATTGTACGTATGTGCGCCGGTGCTCTAATCAACTGCATATCTCTATATTGCTCTATTTTCTATACTTAGCCAATTTTGATTTTCAAAGTTTATTGTCAAACTTCATATGACGTTGTTTCCATAATGAAAACATAAAATAAGTCATATACACCCTGAGTTTCAACTTTCCAACAATCTCCCCCTTTGTCATTAATGGCAACAAAGGAATGTGGCCAAGTTGTTTAATCTTTAACTTAACAACAAAAACTGTACATCATAACTTTGGCTATATATATCATACTTCTTTATATACATACACTACTCCCCCTTTGACATTAGTGAAAAAGGTTCCAAGAATGAAAGATCCAAGTACTTACTCTGAGTATACATCTGGGTAAGCAATTTGAAGATTCTTGATCTCTTGCTACCAGAATGCCTTCAATGCATCAACAGTCTGAAGATGGGCGCATCATGCATATGTAAGTTTCTCCATATTTGTTAGATCCATGTAGGGGCCTTGATCATATGTGACAATGGTTGAATCTATCTATTTTATGTTCTCATCAGTACATCTAAGGAGGGCACAAGTGCATTTCTCAGTTGGGTCTGCCTCATCCTTATCTTGTTGATCTCTATCTTGGCTTTTTCAATCTTTTCTATCCGTCCTTGATAGATGTTGTTGCATATATTGATGTCTTGGGAGGATGTTTCAACTGATTTTTTTATGTTTTTAACCAAGATGTCTGCTTCTTCAATCTTCTTAATGTGCTTTGAAGTGAGTTTTCCTCTGTCCATACAATTTTCTATCACCTTCCTTCCTTTTGCTGCTAACTCTTTCAGAATTTTTTGACCAATCTTCAACGAGTTTAGATCTAATTGGAAGTTCTTTATTAGTTCATCTAGTCATTCCTTTTTGTATTTCTCCTCTGCAGTTTTAGTAGCTGAATCTACTAAACTTGTGAAGTTTGCTTTGAAGCAAGTCAAGATGCTGTCAACATCATCAACTGACTAAATATTCACCAATTTCTTATTTGTAGGTACTAAGTCATTCAAAATGTTCACTAACTCAAGAAAGAGAGGGTTTATCATAACTTGTTTCTCTCTGGCTTTCTCCATGGATAGTATATTGATTTTGATCAAGTCTTCTTCTCCCCAAGCATCTAGGTTTGCTAAGTTAGGGGTCAAGCTTGACAACAATGACACTGATGGTTTGGAAGATGGAGTGAATATAGCATTTTGACTAACATCCATGCATTCAATTTTTACTAGGATCTCCATAGAGGGTGGTTCATTAGGTTCATCCTTTCTCTCTTCATCTTGTCCTGTTGTTTCTCATGTAGGAACTTGTTCTTTTTGCAAAGAAGTGTTATCAGTGCATACCTTCTCAGCTTCTTCAATGCTTACAAATGCTTCCTCAAACTTATTTAAGTCATTTTCTGAGGCTGAAATGGTGATTTCAACATCATTTATCACAATGGTTTCATCTGAATCCTTGAATGTATCAGAGGGTGATGTAACTTTGGGCACTGAATCCTGTGGACCTATCATAGGCACATTTGGAATATCTAGTTCTTTGTCCTATTTGGGAGGAACTAGAGTTGCTTTGACTGTAGGCACCGTTGATGGATACATGTGTCTATTCAAAAACACTTGCTTGAATGCTCTTTCAGTCTCTTTACCAACCAACTCATACTCTTTGTTCATAATGTGAAGAGTTCTTGTTTTGGTTCTTAGATGAGGTTTTACCAAATCTAATAGTATTGATTTTTCATCATGTGAACAAACAGGGAGAAGACTGTCTAATATTTCTTCTCTAATCCTCATATCCTCTTCAATTGCTTGCCTTTTCAATAGGTCTAGTATGTTCCATACTTTTTTTGGAATGACTATCTTGAGTTCCAATACTGACCTTTTAAACTTGATCATATGAGAGATAATCATAGAATGTATCTTTGATTTGTCTATTTCTTGGTACTTGTCATAGACATTTGTAATTGAGTCTAGTCTTCCTTCATTAATGATTTTGTTCTTTAAGACTGTCAAACTGGGTCTGAATCCTACCTCAGGAGGGGCTTGAGTGTTATTTACCTTTCTACTTATTGTCCTTGAGGATGGGTGACCTGTGGGAACTTGCTTCCTTCTTCTGGTCATCTTTCTTTGTACTAAAGGTGGAGAGGATTTCAGGTCAATGGTGGTAGAAGGTGCAGATGTACCTTCGTCAGAATTCTTCTTTTTCTTCTTGGGGATATCATCAGATTTTTCTATTTTCACTTCAGTAAGAGTTTTATTAAGTTCTTTTTCAATCTTAGCTTCCCTAGCTTTATTTAGGTCTTCTTGTGTGACCCCATGAACTTTTAGAATGTTAGATGTAATCCTTGATGCCTTCCTTTTGTTATCTACACTGTATAAGATAGAATCAACTTGATTTGTCTTCTCTCTGTATGTGCCCCATCTTGGCTCATTTAGATCTTTAGGAATAGACAAAAGAACTTGTGCATATCCTTCCAACACATGTTCTTCAAATTCATAACCAAGTGGGTGAATCCATTTGTTTCTTGGCTCAACTGCTTCCATGCAAGTACAACCAATTTCCACCATGAAGCATATGGTGTCTTTGTACTTTTCAACTATCTTCTCTAGTATCCTAAACCTCTTCTACATTTTGATCCTAAATTTTTTGATCTCCATATCCATAGAGCCCTTTACACTACTCTCTAATGTAGCCTTTAATGAAATTTGTGACATAGTGGGTTTTCTCCTGTCTAGGTAAAGATTAGAGACTTTACCAAAAATAAGGAAGTATAGGTAGATAATCAAAGAGATAGATATGAATATTTTTCTCTTGTCATGCTTAATAGCTCTAATATTCTCAATCAGTTGTGTGCACAATATCTCACAGAGATTATATTGTGTGTTATCTCTTGCCATCCTTATTGCTGCCAGAAATGTAGCTGCAGATACACTATTTAGTCTGCTTGCATGCTGAAACTTGTAACCAAGTATCATGGTGAGGAGTTTGATGTATTCTTCCACAATGGGATCAACAGTCATCCCATGTGTATCACTTCTAGATAAGCAAGCTTGCTCAACCTATTTCTTTACATCCTTTCCAGTAGGAAGAACGGGTCCAACCTTGGAGAGTCCAGTCATATCATGAATGAGGCCAGTAGTAATGTGGACAAGAACTTCACCAATCCAATATAGATCATCATATATCCTACTAAGTAGAATTTTAACCCATTTTGGTTCATAGAACTCATGCGCATTTGTGTACTCAAAAATAGGGTTATCAGTGAGATGCGAGTATTCATCTTTGAAGGAGTAATCCAGTTTCATCATTGATTCCATGAGAGTTTTTATGATTTTGTCATCAACAAACTCCTTCTTACAATAGATGTAAGCATGAATGTCTTGTACATGCATGACTCCTAGTAGAGTCTTGGAGAATTCCCCTTCTACATCATCTAGCACAGACTTGAATGGATGCTTCTTAAACACATATATCTTTTTCTCAGAGATGTCAAACACTATAGGAGTAGCCATTACTTACTTGTAACTTGCTTAAGTAGGGTTTCATGAGATTTTGAAATGATGCATCTGCTAGGGTTCCGTTTCAACTTTGATTCATCTTGCTAACCAACCAATGATTTATCCTTCAACACTTTGATGCTAAATTATGTTGTGCTCTCTGAATGCTCAATCTCGAATGCAAAGTGAGGATAAAAGATCTTTTACTGACTTATATAAAAGGTTATTTCATTTAATTCTTGTTGCCATAACGCGGTTTACATTGAGAATTTCAATCTTTGCTTCTGTCTAAGTTTAAGCTTTGCATCTATGCACACTTCCTCATTTCATCATCAATTACATGAACCCATAGGCACATACTCAGAGGTGGTTATACTAGCTACGCAGGGGTTTAGAGCTATAATAGCTCCCCTAAGACCATGAGGGTCAACTAACTAGAAGTAGAAGGTGCATCCACTATGGATGCATCTACTACATTGTTCTCATCATTATCTTTCTTTAATTCAACCCATATTTTACCTGAATCTTCTGTTGCTTTTACAAACTTTACTTCACTAGATTCTTCAAATAGTGAGCCTTTAGGCTTTTCTTGTTTTTGTGTTCTGGACCTGCAAAACCTTGAGATATGTCCTACTTTGTTACATGAGTGACAAATGATTGGAGGTCTATTGATATTGTTTATCATGCTGCACTGATTGGATGTGTGTCCATTATAATTACATATTTGACATGCAATGTTCTGATAGTTTCTCCGAGGTTGATTTCTCTGATTGTATTGAGTCATGTTTCTTTGGTTCTGCTGTGACTGATTTCTTTGACTTGTTCTGTAATGTATAGCCCTGTGACCAAATTTATTATAGGAATAACAATATCCTTTGAAAGGTCTTACCTCTTTACAATCTCTTGCCAAGTGCTCATGCTTGTTACAAGCATAACAAGTTTGGTTACCTAGCTTGTGTTCATCTTTAGGAGGTTTTGTATTATCCTTTGCAAGATTCTCAATTTTCTTTGCTTATGTGGATTCTTCTTGTGCTTTCTTTCTTTCTTGCATTGCATTGATTTCAACACCAGTAGTATCACCTCTTAGCTTCTGTGCATAAATTTGTGATTGAATTAGATCAAAACTTGTGTGTAGTTTCTCAATTTATCTTTTTCTTTTGTTAGTTCAGATTCTATCTTTTTCTTGATGTTTTCCAACTCCAAGATCTTCATATTTTCTTGCATAATTTCTTCATCTAATTGTTTTCTTTCTTTCATCTTTTCTTCAATAGCTGTTAGGATATCTATAATATGTTCATTTAGATCTTCAATCTTGTCTTTTAGAGACATTTTTTCTTCATTCAGATTTTTGACCATTTTTCCCAAATCATTTGTAGTGCAATCTTTCAGATCTTTTCTTAATTTTTTGATAAGAATTTGGGAGCCATCAACTTTTAGTTTAAGTTCATTTTCTTTTTCAGATCTGTCAAGATCATCAAGAGTTGCATCAAGACTCTTTTTCAGATATTTATCTTATGCTAAATCCATGTTCTCCTCAAGTGGTTAAAATTTATTTCAGAGGACCAGAGATCTGATACCAATTGTTAGAAACACTGAGGGGGGGGGGGGGGNTTATTTCAGAGGACCAGAGATCTGATACCAATTGTTAGAAACACTGAGGGGGGGGGGGGTGTGAATTAGTGTTTGTCAATTATCTTTATTTTATAAATTTAAAACTTAAATCAAATTGATAAAAAATGAAGCATAAAACAATAAAACTTAACACATGATATGATTATGGGGAAATCTTGATCAGAGGAAAACCCTGGTGGGAATTAGTACCCATAAATTATTGTACTAGTTTTATGAACCTGTTAGAGTTCCTTTTCCCTATTAGGAGTCTTTAAAAAAACCTATTAAAGGTGGTTGGATCACTTCCAAAGCTCACTGCTCAATAGGATGAAGGTTACAACCTTCAAGTAATAGATATACACTATATCAAAAGATGAACTGCTGTAACGATACTATTGTCTGATCAGTTCCATTTATGCACTGATGCTTTAATCTCTTGAATAATTCTACTTCATACTAATTTTATTATATTTCTCTTTTGAATATGTTCTCTTCTGTTTCTCCATTCACTCACTTAATATAAAAGTGCATGTCTAGTATATATACATGCCTAAATAGATGGGACTAAAAACACGACCTTAGTTGGCCCAAAAACAACATACACAACACTTCCAAAAAAATTGTCTTAAGAATGTTTACATGAGTGTTAAAGACACATTTACAAACTTATTACAATAGGCACATGGCCATTACAAAATAAAATATTATACGCTAATCCAAAATTTGAAGTTGGCTTTATACTCTATTTTCTGAACTACTAGTGGCACTTGATCTTGCTGTAACTTCTCTGTACTTACATACCATACCATGTGTCTATAGAATAAGATTAATAACATATCATAAAGCTTAATTATGGAGGCACATAGTTTTATTCGATCGTACACACGTGCATTAGTTCTCTAATCAACTAGATATTTCTGTACTACTCTATTTTCTATACTTGGCCAATTTTGATCTTCAAAGTTTACTGTCAAAACTTCATATGACTTTGTTGCCATAATGACAACACAAAATAAGTCATATACACCCTAAGTGTCAACTTGCCAACAACTCTATCTACTCTTTTATATTTGAAGAGGTGGAGTTTACTGATGGCTTCTCCAATTCCTTTTAATCTCAACTATTCATCTCCCTATCTCTGGGATTGATCTCAACCGTTCATATCATCCTCCATTCCTATATACTAAACCATTCATAACCATTTGAAGGATGCAGGATTTCAAGCTGTCGTGCACCATTACTCTGTCAGTTTGGTTCTATCATTTAAGCCATCTTGCGATCACACACACATTTAAAGTATCGAATTCTCGATGCTTCTCAAGTCATAGACGCTGCCCACAACAATACTGAGCATCAAAAATAGCATTTTAGGAGTAGAGAGAGACAATAGAAGCTTCAAGAACTTTTGGGTTTGCATTCATTTGTTTTCCTTTCTTTTCTTGTACATTTTATTGGTTACATTTTAAGTTATTCGTTATTGGTAGCTTTGTGTATTTGATTTCTATAATTGCAAAACGGTGCTACTTACCCTCATCGTTGGAAAGCTTGGGAACCATGAATCAAAAAATGGGGCATAAAGTTATAATGGCTCTATTTTGACCATATCCTAGTCTTGTTTTGTTTCTTTGGGTTGGCAATAAAGAAAATTCCATTAGTCCTTGTGTCTTTCCCCTAGACCAGTCTTACCATCATATCCATTATTTTGCAACATAGAATAGCCGACTCCATATTGTGACAAAGGTATTTGTGTTTGAGGTGCCTCTAGAGATTATTTATACAACCAAGTGTTTATATCAGGATTGAAGGGGTTTTCTTCAGCTATGTCTCCCCATTTGACAAATGTGGTTGGTGGACACTTGAATAACATTGGTTTCAGAGTTTCATTTGTTTCCAATGGTCAAGGAATTCCATATGATCTTGGATTTTGAGGCATGTTGGTGATGGTAAAAGATTCCTCATTGTTGTATTCACCACAACCTTTGTCTTTGATTGATATCTTACCCACCTTTGTTGGTATGTCTTTAGGAATGAAATTAGAGGTGGAAGGAATGCTTGCTTCCTGATTTGAAGGAACCTAATCATATATACTACTTCTTATGGTGTTGCAGTATTGGAAGGGGTTGGGATCTCCCTTAAGGATTATCTCTACTCCTTGGAATAGAAATTTGATGTACTAGTGATTCGTTGAAGGGACAACTTGCACTTCATGTATCCAAGGCCTTCCAAGCAACATGTATCCCAATTCAAGGTCTAAGATTTGAAATAGAGTGTTCTTTATGACTGGCCCTATCTTGACCGATAGAATGAGGATACCTTTTGATGATCTTTCTTCCTTGTCATATGCCCTGATATTTATCCTCCTGGTGACATCAATGCTAGATTCTCAATAGCCCAAGGTTTTTATCACTTTGAGAGTACATATGTTTAACCGAGCCCCTCCATCATTGAGGACTCTTTGGATCGTATGTTTATGTACTTGGATAAGAATATGTAGGGGATAATTGTACAAAGGTTTGTGCACTGGCACATTATGGTCTATAAATGTATTTTCTTGTTGGCAACGATGTAATTGAGCATGGCTTGGAAATTCTCTGGAGTTATGTCCTGTGGGACTACTGCATTTTGAAGGGCTTGATCTAGAGTGTGCTTATGCTTTGAGGATATGCGCAATAGGTTGAACATGGAGAGATGGGCAGGTGTGCACTTTAATTGATCCACCAGTCTGGTTTGTGGATTGGAAAATATTATGGGATTAGTAGGGGTAGGTGAGGTGGAAGGCATTCCTTGTAAATTAACTTTAGAACATCATGTTGTGACAACGCATTTAGAATTTGAATCTCTGTTAGTAATCATAGAAACTTGGCTATCTAAAGGATTTATGCAATTTATGGTTCTATCAGAGTTGGCATAGGTATAGTTTAGTTTCTTAGACTGTCCACCAGATGTGGAGGCTTTCCCTTTATTATGATCATGAAAAGTATCATTGAAGATAGCGTGATCAGTTGTACCCTTGGATTGGGTATTTGTGACATCAATTGTCCCTTGGTCAATTAGGTCTTGTATGGAATTTTTCAATCGGTAGTAGTTGGATGTCTTGTGTCCTTTTATCCGATGATACTCACAAAAGTCATTATCATTCCACCACTTGGGTTTTATAGCACCATGTTCATACTCTCTAATTTATGGTAGAGTGATATTATTGGTTTGAATCAAATTTTTAATCCGATTCTATCATCACTCCTAATGGTATGTAGTCTCATTAAGGAAAAGGAAACCTTTACGGGTGTTGTGCGTTGGGTTGATTTTTTGACACAACTTCTACTTGAGCTGTGGGTGTTTGAATCTATGTATTCGTCTATCGAGTGTGAATTATGGGTTTTTGATTTGTCATTGGTGCTCCTTGTAGTGAAACCTTGGGTTGAGCATAATTGACTATTTTGATGTCAATGACACCAACGTTGGTGACATTCTTGTTATTATTCCACCATTTGGCCTTATCCATTGCATTCTTATTGGTGTTCTTTTGGGTAGGATCTGCAAGGATTCCTCACTTGACCAAGTTTTTCTCACATCAAACTCCTCATTTATAAGTTGCTTGAAATTTGGAGCGAGCTATAGCTCTATTGTGAATGACATATCTAGGATCAGATTGTTAATAAACATGACTATTAGGTCTTGTACAAGAACATCATACATTATTATATTTATAGTGTTTCTCCATCTTTGTAAGAATTTAACAAAGGATTCACCCTCTTTTTACTTAATGTCACAGAGGTCCTTTATGATGACTTTGCATTTGATGTTATGATGGAAGTGAGCAATGAAGTTTTTGGTCAATTCTCTCCAAGAATGAATACCATGGGGTAAGTGTGAGAACCAATCCATTTCTGGTCCAGCTAGACTCTATGGAAATAGTTGCATTAGGTAGGTTTCATTGTGTGTGACTTCAATGCAGCTAGCAAAGAATTCCTTGATATGTTCTACACAATTGGTATTGCCTTTGTATTTGTCAAATTTAGGTACTGATAAGTGTGTGGGAAACAATGAAATGTGCAATGAGTGATCAAATGGATAGGGGTACAAGTCCTCTGCTATGTAAGACTTGGTTTGTCCCTAATTTTGCATGTCTATAATTTGTGTTTGTAGATTCTGCACTTGATGTATCAGCATGCCTGTTGGAGATTGAGGAACATTCTCGACATTGAATCTCTATGTTTTTGTTGGTATAAGGCTTCTCCTTTGAGTTCCTTGTATCAGGACATATGCTCTCCTTGGGATTTGATATTGATTTACCAGCATGTGATTTTGATATTGGAGGATTTGATTGGTCCAAGGTTATTGTTGCTGCTATTGTAATTGGGATCCCTATTAGAATAAAGGGGTAGCCTTTAGTAGATGTTGACTGAATGTAGGCCCTACAAAGATTGATCCATGTGGTTGGGAAGTATTAAGTCCAAAGCTAGTAGGGATAGACTGCAATGTATGATTAGTTGCAAATAGGTTATTACTCTTTTGGGGAATTGATGATATAGCTTGAGTGCTTGATGTGAAAGGCCATGAGGCAGATTATTGAGATAAAATAGTGTGTGTGTATTTATTCTACCTACAAGCTGCAACACAACACTTCAATACGTCATTATATTAGTGATAAAAACATGAAAGATTAGAGGAAAAGCACATAGAAACCACTAAAATTGACATATTGCTTCCTATCTAAGAAGAGTATGATAAATTCTATAATTGCCCTCAGATTATGCATAAATCAGTGACATATACAATATTAGAATGGAAGATTCAAAGAGAATGCAAGCTAAATGCAAATATAAAGTTCATTTTAAGTGCACCAATGAAAGATTATGAAATTATGTAAATAATGAACTAAGAATGCATTTAGATTTCTAAGAAATTAGAGCAACATAAGATTATTTCAAATTATAAAATTAGGGGCCCTTTGAGCTTCAAAATTCATTCCTTTTATAGAAGAATTTGAGGAATGAGTGGTTAGAATTGATTTGTGAAGAGAGGTGGAGATTGAATCTTTGGTGATCCATGTGAGTGATCCAAGTGATTTAACTCTCATTGGCTAATGGATTGACTTTCCATTTTGCAAGTGATGAGTTGTAATTAGGAGATTTATTTAATTCCTTTTAATTAATTACTTTAGACAAGTATTTAATTATTTTGATTTTATTAAATAGGCCAATGTTATTAATATGAGTTAGTGATGAAATCACTTTGAATTTAGGAGATTAAATTTATTTTAATAAATTATGCGAATATTTGAGTAATTATCTTGACATAATTAGGAGTATGATCATACTTAGGGAAAATAGGGTCTTTGTTTAGAGTAGACCAAATTAGGGTGGTTACATGTGCCTCTCTTTGAATTGATTTGCAAGCAGCGCATTGATTCAAATAATGTTTGATGTTGACTTCAAAAAGTTTGAGAATTCCACCCTTGATTGAATTAAATAGCTAATGAGATTAGTCTCACACTTGATTGAACTAAGACTGATAGTATCGACTTTGAACTTGATCAAACAAAGGTCAATAAGACAAATATCTTAAAGATATAAATTTTGAACTTGATCGAATGAGAATTGATAATACTAACTCCAAACTTGATCAAATGAAGGTCAGCACGAAGCTACCAAGAGATGTGAGGTATCAATCCTAAACTTGATCGAACAAGAATTGATAATACTGACTCCAAACTTGATCGAATGAAGGTCAGTATAAAGCTTCTAAGAGCTTGATGAAGATACAATAATTTGTAGGCATGGATATCCATCTTGTTTAGCGATGAATCCTTCTATCAAACAGTCCCAACTTGATCGAAGGAAACTACCATGCCTCTAGTCTTTTGATGATGAAGTCTGTTTGTTGCTTTGCGAGCAAGAATTTGATTTATTTTAAGTGTGATAATGCCCCCTTGGGAATGAATAAAAGGAAAAAGAATAGAATCCCTCTATATAATAATATATCACTAGAGAAAATCAATTGGATCGAGAAATAATCAATTAAAAGAGGTGATAAAATGAAGGTGTGTTAAGAGAAAACACAATTTTACCAAGGTGCCTACTTGAAAAAGTAAATTTTGAGTCTGATAAAATGATGTATGATGAATATTTTGATGAATAATGTGTAATTTTTTGATATAGAACCCAGAAAATTGATTGCGTAAAGCTTGCGAATCATTTTCTAAACATATAGAGAAATTCTGCATTTTCGGGAGACCATCGCAAAATTATAACTGCAGTGTTAAAAACATTGCCTGCGCATTCAATTTCATGATTTTTAGGATTCTCTCTTAGAACGATATCCCCCACTTGAAATTTTTTTGGTTTTACTTTGTTGTTGTACCCATTTGACATTCTTTTCTGGTACACTTTGAGATGATCAAACTCTTGTTGCCTACACTCATCTAGTAGTTCTAGTGCATGAACCCTATCAATGTTGTATTTTTCATCTGTAACAAGAACTTGGAGAGATACTCATAAAGATGAAATTTATACTTCAATGGGTAGCATTGCTTCTATGCCATACACTAGAGAAAATGGTGTGGCTCCTATTGTTGTTCAGAAACTTTTTCTATAGGCCCATAGTGCTGGATTGAGTTGCAAATGCCAGTCTCTACAAAACTTACTCACAGTTCTATGTAAGATTTTTAGATTTTTTTTGTTTTAAGCCTCAACTTTTCCATTACCTTGAGGATAATAGATTGAAGAACAATGCTGAGTGATATGAAATTGTGTACAAATGTCCTTGATATCTAGGTTTTTGAATTGATCCCCGTTGTTTGTTACAAATGAAGAGGGTATCCCATACCTACAAATGATGTAGTTCAAGATGAAGATAACAACCTGTTTGCAAGTGGCTTTGATCAGTGACACTGCCTCAAACCACTTAGTGAAATATTTAGTGGCCATAATAATGTACTTGTGTCCACTTGAAGAATTAGGATAAATCTGTCCAACAAGATCAAAGGCCCATTGTTGAAATGGCCAATGTGTTATAAAAGGTATGAGTTCTCTGGCAGGAGCATGGATAAGGTTTCCTTGTGTTTGACATTTGTGACATGTTTTAGAAAATTTCACATCTTTTTCCATTATAGGCCAATATTATCCAAGTCTTAAAAGTTTCTTAGCCAATGAAAAGCCATTTGAGTGCGATCCACATACACCTTCGTGAACCTCTTTTAATGCACGATTAGACTCTTCTTGTTCGAAACACCTAAGAAGAGTTTTGTTAAGACCTCATCTATATAAGTTAGTAGTGATGAGGATAATGTGAGGCTATCCTAATTTAAGCTCATTTTTCATTCCTAGATAGGCCATTAGGTAAGGTTTGATTAGTAAGATAGGCAATTATTTTGGCATATCGAGATTGGTCTTGGGAATTCAATGCAAAAATCACTTGGGATTCAGGTGTATCAAAGGCTGGAAAGGATAATTCTTCCACCAAGATGTCATAGTAGAATTGGTGTTCCTCCAGTTTTAACATGGATGCTAGCGTAGCCATAGCATTTGCAACTTTGTTTTATGTTCTTGGAATTTGTTGGAATGTGATGAAGACAAAGTACTTTTTCAAATCTTCTACTAGTTTTTTGTAAGGAGTCATTTTCTCACCTTTTGTCTGATACTCACCATTCACTTGGTTGATAATGAGTTGAGAATAACCATACACATGTAATTCTGTACTTTTCCATTTCATAGCAAGCTTGAGTCCTTTTTACCAATGCTTCATATTTTGAGATGTTATTAGTGCATGGAAACATCAGTTTGTATGCTTTAGGTATCTTGTATCCTTGAGGAGTGATAAATAGTACCCCTTCTCCAGATCCTTGTTTTGTGAAATAACCATCAAAATACATCTTCTATGGATATCCAGTTAAGTGCATGATTGTCTCATCGAGGAATTCTATGATCAAAGGTGAATCATCTTGTAATGGTGAATCAACTAGTTGATCTGCTAGGACTTGTCCTTTGATAGCTCTTCTGTCAACATAATAGATATCAAATTCACTTAGTATCAAGACCCATTTTTCTAGTCTTCCTGTCAATGCTATTTTACTCAAGAGATATTTGAGAGGGTCAATTTTTTCCATATGTTTCACTATATGCGAGAGAATGTAGTGTCTCAACTTCAGGGATGCAAAAACAACTACTAAGAAAGATTTTTCAATGATACTCTAGTTGAGTTCATAAGACACCAAGGTCCTGCAGATATAATAAATCACACTTTCCTTTTTATTTTCATCCTCTTATGCTAGTAATAGTCCAAGCGATGTAGCCATAGCTGAAATATAGAGTAGTAATGGTTTTCCATGAATAGGAACCATGAGAATAGGACGAGTATCCAGGTAATCTTTTAATTCCTTGAATTTGTTTTCACAATGCTTATCCCATTTTAAAGTAACACCTTTATGTAGCAATTTTTTGAAAGGTTGCACTCTATCTACTAGTTGGGACATGAATCTCCTGATGGGTTGAAGTCTTCCTTGAAGCATCCTTATTTGACTGATATTCCGAGGAGGTGAAATTTCCATTATTGCTTTTACCTTTTTGGGGTCCACCTCAATTCCTTTAGCTGATATCAATAAACCCTAAGGGCCCGTTTATTTGCTGGAAGATGGCTGGAAGATGAAAATGGGAAGATGTATTTTTGTATGGCCAAATTCCCATTTTGGTCCAAAATGAGAATTTGGCAAATTCCAAAAAAAAGGTGGAATTTGCCAAATTCTCATTTTGGACCAAAATGGGAATTTGGCCGTACAAAAATACATCTTCCCATTTTCATCTTCCAGCCATCTTCCAGCAAACAAACGGGCCCTAAGAGTTTCCCTGATTGGACTCTAAATGCACATTTATTTGGATTAAGCCTTAGTTGCAATTGCTCCATTCTATCTAGTATCTTTCTCAAGTCTTCAATGTGGGTGGTCCTGATTTTTGACCTGGCTAATATATTTTCCACATAGTCCTCCACTTTTTTTTAGGAATAAGGTGTCTCAACCTTGTATATTTCCTTACATTTGATATTATTTGTTTCTTAATTAATTGTTTACAAATAATGTATTTAAGTTTGATATCCGTTCTGTCATTTAGTTGAGTGAACTTCTTGTGTTTTCACTCCACTTGGAAGATGACAAGGATGATCAAACTTGGTCTAGGTGGATCTAGGCATCCCTTTCTATGGTAGAGGTTATTTTCCAAATGTCAAAAATTTGGACAATGTCTAAGGTAATCATGACTGAAATGGTTATGACAGATTCCTATGACGGTCATTAATATTTGTAAGAGATAATTGTGAAAGATTCAATGACGGGTGAAGACATGCAAGACATGTGGCAACTGATCATGTTGAGTACTATACACTCTTCTAAAATTTTTTGGGGTTCCTATTTTTCTATAGAATGGTAAAACCCTAATACGGTTGTCTTTAGAAATTGCCCTAAAAAGGGAAGCGCATGATATAAGAATTTTAGGGTTACAAATCACTCAAGGAGAAGTTAGTGTATTGTTGGAATGTTGTTATGCTGCCAGATTTGTCTTCAAGTGTCAAGTATCTCCTGAAAGAACTTGCATTGCAAGTGTATTGTAAACAACAATAGTTTTGACTAATACATTGTGCAGGTTTTGGAGTGCTGGGGTTTTTTACTGAAAGGTTTTCCCCAGGGTAAATCATTGTGTCATTCTCATTTTTCTATGTATACATGTTATTGCAACAACATCTAAGTTAATTGTATTAACATTATGTAATTGATAAGGGTTAAATCTTAATTTGCAGGATCCTCTCCTCAAAATTTTAGCCTAGGGAACTATTTTCTGCACACTTAGTTTCCTTTAGTTGGTATCAGAGCCTAGCCAGTTTTGGTTCTATTTGTTAGGGTACAAATTTTTTGACCTAATCTCTAGTTCAGTAGGAGCATTTTTGTAGAGTATTCATAACCTTATTATAGGAAGATATGGAAAGTTATTCATACAGTAGAATGGAGGTGGAAAAGTTCAGTGGCACAAACTTTGAGTTGTGGAAACTCAAGATGGAAGACATGCTCGTAAACCATGATGTATGGGAGGTAGTTCCAAATGATATCAAATGAGTAAACATGCCTCAATAATATTGGGATCTCAAGGATCAGAAAGATAAGGGTCTCATTAGAATCCATCTAGCAGATTCTATTCTCCTAAATGTTCTTGAGGAGAAGATCACAAACAAATTGTGGACACGGCTTGGGTTTGTGCATCAGGCCAAGTCCTTGGTGAAAAGATTGTTCCTGATAAAGAAGTTGTATTCTTTGAGAATAGAGGAATGAGGATCCATTGCAAATCACCTGAATGCATTTAACATGCTGATTGCACAGTTGACATCAACTGGTGTCAAGTTGGAGGAGGAGGATTGATGTATGACCCTGCTATGTTCTTTGCCGAATTCATGGGACCATCTTGTGATGTCCCTTGGGAGTACTATTGTCACTTTCCAAATGGATGATGTGGTGTCTTTGCTATTATCTAAGGAGATGGGAAGAAAGACCTCCAATTCAACCAAGGAAACCCTTGCTGTTCATGGTAGATCCAAAGATAGAGGAAATAAAAATGACAAGAAGTCTGAAAAGGGTAGATCCAAATCCCGTGGGAAATATAAGACTCCTGGAAAGTCTAAGGTAACATGTTGGAACTGTGGTAAGTTTGGGAACTTTCGTAAGGACTGCAAAGAGCCAAAGATGAAAAAAGCCCAGATTCAGATTTTGAAAAATCTCAAGAAGATGGTGATGCTTTTGTTGTAGCCTTGGCCACCCATGCATCTGATGATGTGTGGCTAATTAAATCAGGTGCTTCTTTTCCCATGACCTCTCATTGAAGTTGGTTCTCAAAGTTTAAGGAGATTGATGGTGGAAAGGTGTACCTGGGTGATGATTCTCACCTAGAGATAGTTGGATGAGGAAGAGTCACTATCAGATTCCCTGATGGATGAGTAAAGGGGATCAACAGGGTAATAGACATCCCAGGTTTGGCACAAAACCTGTTATCTATAAGTATACTAAATGATGTAGGTGTGCAAGTTGTTTTTTCGAAAGATGGATGCAAGATTATTAGAGGAGCTATGGTGCTCACAAAAGGTACTAGGAGAGGTACCCTATTTCAGCTGGATGCTTTCACTTCATAGTGCAATAGTTCTTCTGTCTCAAGGAAGAGAGCAGTAGTCACTTCATCTCCACCATCTGAACCAGCAGTGAAGAAGTCTGTGGTAATGGGTTCCAATGGTAGTTCATCAAGTGTACCTAGGGGTGCTAACACTTTGGAAGGAAAAATTCCTGTAGAAAAGACAATGTTGTGGCATATGAGATTTTTCCACATTGGTGAGAAGGGTCTTAGAACCCTAAAAAATAAAAACCTCATTGAGGGGATAAATGATTGTAATCTTGAGTTTGACTTCTGTGAACACTATGTTTATGGTAAGAAAAATCGTGTTCAATTTTACTCTAGTTCTCATAAGTCTTGTATTATTTTGGATCTTATCCATTCAGATGTGTTTGGTCCTGTTAAAGTTCCTTCACTCTCCAAATCTATATATTTTGTATCTTTTATAGATGATTACAGTAGAAGGACATGGATATATTTCCTTAAAAGTAAGACACAAGTTTTCAGTTGGTTCAAGGAATTTAAAGCTCTCATAGAGAATCAGATTGGTAAAAGAATTAAGTGTGTGATAACTGACAATGGTAGTGAGTTTTGTTTGGCAAAGTTTGAATAGTTATGTAAAGAACGAGGGATCAAGAGGCATAAGACAACTCCTTATACCCCGCACCAAAATGGAGTTTTAGAAAGAATGAACATGACACTGATGGAGAAGGCTAGGAGTACGCTTAGTGGAGCTGGCCTCGAACAAAGGTTTTGGGTTGAAGCTATGGCCACTACTTGCTATCTGGTTAATAGATCTCCTACATCAACTCTTGGTTGGTAAGACACCCATGGAGGTGTGGTCTGGTAAGAAGCCTTCAGTTAGACATCTTCGTGTGTTTGGTTGTGAATCTTATGCACATGTGCCTAAGGAGAGAAGATCTAAGTTGGAAAACAAGGCTGTAAAATGTATCTTCATTGGCTACAGTGTTGGTGTGGAAGGATACAAGCTTTGGGATCCTGTGACTGGTAAGGTGTTGATAGCATAAATGTTATTTTTAGAGAGCTAACACCAAATCCTATTTTTCTATAGCTAGATGAAAAAGAAATGAAAGAAGATGTTGTTCAGTTGCCTCCTACCCCTGAGAAGACTGAACAGAGAGACCGTGATGGATTTGATGATGAGGAGAGCTCTATCAACTCTGAAAATTTAGAAGAAGAGGTAGAAAAAACTCAACCTCAACCCTTGAGGAAATCCACAAGAGAAAGAAAGTAGCTAGAGAGGTTTGGATTTTCTATGTTAGATTACCGTTGTGCTTATGCCTTGATTACAAACACTGATGAGCCCAAATCTGTGAAAGAGGCTATGGGTATGGAAGATGCAGGTTCCTAGTGTTGGTGCTCAAAAATGCTGGACCATCTTGAGGCCAAATGATAGGAACGAACAAGTGCCTCTGCAATTCTGACTCAATCAAGCCAAGGTTGGTAGAGGCACTTGTTCATGCCTGTCAGTTGGCCTCAAGACGGTCTAGCGTTTTTGAGCACCAAAAAATTGGCAACTCTGGTGGGGAAACCTATCAGTGAAAGTTAGTTTTAGAATCTCTGGTTTGTGTTGTAAAGATTCTACTAGGAAGAAGGATTCAGAACAGTTATTGATTCCTCACAAGAAGTGAGGTGGCGACTCTAGAACACAGTATCAAGTGAAACTTATGTTAGGGAGAAGGTCCCTAAAGAACAATTCATTTGTTGAATTGAAACTAAATAGGAGTAAGAAATCGAAGGAGAAAATGTTGTATGTATCTCCTGAGAAGAGGCCTGACAAGGATGATCAGGAGCTTGCTTGCAAACAGTTTCCTAGTCCTAACCATAACAGTGATGAAGACAATGTAAACCCTTTTCACTCAAATGTAAATCAGTGCAATTACCAAAATGAGGAAGAAGATGACAAAGTGGACATTTGGATATAAAAATCAATCTGAGAGTTCACTGAACTTATCCCCGATAAGAAAAGATTCACAAAGAATTTCAGAAAACAACCAGTTGAGATTTTGAAACACTTTGGGTTGCAAATTGATGATATCGTTACTCCTCCAGAAAGAATAGAAGGATCATAACAAATCAATGAAGGAGAAAAGGTTGATGAAGGGGAAATAAATCAAAGTGTTAGAACACTAAAGTATACTCCCCCACATAAGAAGGATGCTGAACATATTCTAAATAATTATAATAATCCGCTGTTTCATATAAATGAGGGAACAAGTTTAATTGTGCAACGACAGAATAATGATTCAGATAATTGGAATCATAAATAGGTTGTGGTTTGATCAACTAAAATCATTTGCAGCAAAATACAAAAATTGGGATGAGAAATAATAATGATGACAAAGCTCATAATTTGCGCCCTAAAATTTATGAGGAAAGTAAAAATGGTTCTTATTTTCCTCTAAGCGGAGAAAATTATAGTAAAGGAGATGCACCAGCAAAATATCAAGATGAGCCCCGTTCTCAAGTGATAAATTCTACAGTGAACCAGCATGTTAGTAGTTACCAAATGGATAAAAGTAGACTATCAGCAGAAAAATGATAATACAAAATACTCTAATCTGTATACACACAAGGACGAAGACATACAAAATGAACACCATGTTGAGTAGCCAAACGGTTCTGCCAGAGAATGGTGTATTAATGGGCAAACAGAATGTGGAAATGCTCAAGGCGTGAGACAGTCCCAAATATATAATACTCAGCAGTGTGAAGTTACACGACTGCATCACAATGTGTATCCCAAAACCTACATGCATGGCAAAAACATTTCCTGCATGCTGTCAAACATTAGTGAAGGAGAAAATCATGTATTTGAGCAACCCAACAAATGTGTTTATGGCCAAAATAAAAGGGGTTATTATGCACAACATAGTAAAGATTATAATATGAAAAATGATAAGAATTATGTGGGTTATCATCACATTAATGATGCTAAACACCAGCACAATGCAAATCTACGTGAGAATATAGATAATGGCTATGAGTTTGCGCAAGGAGAATGTAAATGCAATAATAGTTTTGATGAAAAACAAAATGATAACATATATCTGAATCAGCAACCATGTGCGTAGCCAGTTGTTGGAGGCGCCCAACATGATGAAGGACAAAATGATGTTGGGCAGCATCAAGACCACGAGGAAGATGCACATAGGTATAACCTACGAAATAATAGAAATAGTTAGCATTATAATTCTCTGGAAAGATGTTATAAATCCACATAGCCCTTTCATGGTCATGTATAATAGATTTTCAAGTCCACGCAGGGTGATAAAAACAACACACAAGATGATAATTATCTCACACAGCAAGATGTCAAGTCCATGCTGCATGATATGGTTCACATACAGCATGGAAGCAACATTGAATCTTGTTGGTACCCTGCGCAGCCATATAAGGGTGAAAAAGAATATATAAATCATGCACAGGAGATAAGAAATAAAAATACCTGCCTTACGCAGAAGAATGCTAAACCTACGCAGCATTATGATAGATCTATTCATCAACAAAACAATGTAAACCAACCTTGGCATTACAAACTTGCGCAGCCTTGTGTTGAAGTCACACAGGCAACTAGAAATAATAGTAGATACTACATGCAAGGTGGAGATTATGGGGAAAATGAGTAGTGCCATAGATTGATGGTGCAACATCATGAAGATAGTGTGCCAGACCATGGAAACCGTGCGCAAGGCTGGGATAACCAGCATGCACAACCAAATACAGAGTCTACGCAGTATGATATGCACCATTGTTATAAACCTACGCAGCTACGTGATAATACAAACCAATTCAACCAGCATGAAAGGTCTGTGCAGCTTCATACACTTATCACCCAAGGTGAAGATGAGACTTGTTTTCAGCCAAGGAATTTGACATTGGGCCAGTATGTTAATGCTGGAAAAGAATTAGGAGGTGGCGAGCATGTGAGGTTAAAAGTTGGCATTGAAAGTAAAAACTATTATCACCAAGGCCGAGAGGATAATGAACAAGGTAATGGTAGTTTATCAAGGCATTCTCAAATATATGATAATTCACATACGCAAGATATACATAATAAAAGTGTGTAGCCTACTCATGCGCATCTAGTAAACCACCAACAACATTGCTCTCATAGTGATCTATGGAAAATTAGTGATATACAGCCTTGTGCAAACCGTATGTTGGGCAAGGAAGAGGTTAGTAATTTGGAAAACACTCACGCGAGCCATAGTTTTTATGGTAAATCATATGACTAGCATGTTGAGGGAAATATATGGGAGCACACTTATGGTTTAAATGATAATGAATTGTATTATCATCTGCAAAGCGTGTGCACTAGAGATGCGTAGCTTAGTAATATTAAAAATCATATGCAGCAAGTCAATAATAACTCATATGGTAAAAAAAACTTTCACCTGCCATTGAATGTTAACTCATATGACAAGCATGTTAAAACCGGAGAAGATTTCAGGAGTGAGAAGCCAAGCAACTATGCTTGCGGTTTGAGTAAAGAAATGTTTGATAAAAAACCTAATACACAACATCCATATGAAGTGCCAAGCTAGGATAATGCACAGTGTTTTAATGCCCACACAAATGACATAGGCAGTGAATGTGTGCATCAGTATGAGAATCATGCACGGTGCAAAAATATCAAAGGCTAGCATTATGAAAATGGACATAATTTGCAAAATGGTGATGCACCTCATCATGTGCACAGTCAAATTCATTTGAATAGAGGTCAAAATAATCATCACCAATATGGTATGGGCATAAACCAACAACCTGGTAATCCTGTACAACAACAACATCAACAACATAGAGGATGGGCACACAATCAAATGAACATGGCTCAGCAACCTCACATAGGTCAATATGGAAATCAGGCAAATCAGTGCCAGAGAGGTAATCCTATGGGCCAAAATCAATATTTTCAGAGTAATAATAATAGAAATTTATTTGATATCAGATTTCAAGAAATTAATGAAAGATATAAATAGTTAGATCTTTCAAATATTATGTGCTCTCCTAAACCAATACCAAATAAATTAAAGGCTGCTATTCCCAAGTTTACTGGCGATGGATCTCAATTAGTAGAACAACATGTCATTAGTGTCAAAAATATAGTTTATGAATTTGACATTACTCATGAAGATGTGCGTATGAAAATGTTAGTTCTTTCACTCAAAGATAGTGCAGATGAGTGGTATAGAAATTTGCTAGATAGATCAATTACCTGTTGGTAAAACTTTGTTGATCAGTTTATTGAAGAGTTTGGGGATTACAGAGATCCATCCTTTGCAACTCATGAATTAACCACTATGAGGAAAAATGTGAATGAAATAGTAAAAGAGTTTAATAAAAGGTTTAACAGAGTGTTGAATAAGATTCCAAAAGATATTCGCCCTGTTGACCCTTTTCTAATTACCTTTTATTTGAAAGCTTTTGATGTCAAGATGAATTACGAGATAAGGTCTCACAACCTGACAACTCTACAACAGGCTTTCAAAATAGCATTGAATATTGAAAACAATAGAATAGCTTCCGGAAGAATTGATAAAAGAAGTGATCCTAAGATATTTGATCCTGCAGTCCCAAAAAAGAGTATTGAAAATGATAAGATGGACGAGTTAGTAAGTTTGATGAAAAATTTGCAACCAAACAAAAATCATTTTCAAGCAGGAAGGCATGACAGAAATTTCAACAGGAATTATAGATACAGATTGCAGGACATGCCTTACTATACAGAGTGGAAAGATGGAAAGCCCTTAAAAAAGAAAATAGACACTCCAGACCCTCTTAAGAAAAATAATCATTTTATAGGGGATGAGCTTTGGTGTGATGTTTGTAAGATGCCTCACCCTTAGGAACAATGCCTTATAGCACAAAATATTTTGGAAGAGGAAAACCAGGGATATGAAGAGAGGCCTGTGATAAATTCCCTTTCATCTACACTCTTTTGGTTAGGAGATAGCGATGATTTAGATGGTGAATACATGCCAGATGAATGCTACAGGAGGTTAAGTTACCAACAAGAACAACAAATATTTTTAGATAATGACGAGAATCCAGAAATAATAAGGTCAACTAGAGAGGAAAGAGAAGCATATACTGTGGCAGCATTAGAGAAGGTTCGTAGCAATTATCATTTGAGGAATAGGGTTGTGAACTCAGACCAAGAACAAGCAGCGGGAATATTGAAAACTTCAAAAAGGAGTAGTGATGCAAAAAGTGGAAAAGTGGAAATTCCCAAAAGGCAAGTTGATTCAACACTAAAGATAAGCAAACCAATGGATAAGAAAAATTCTGGTAAGGAAATTTCTAACTGTGCTTCATTTATGTCTCAAGCATTATCTCAGGTAAAACTTTTAGTCCCTCTAATGGAAATGATGAAATTAACTGATTGCATGAATGAAATGCTCAAAATAATAAATAATGTTGTTAAAAAGGATTCAAAGGAACAAAAGGATAATGAAGAATTACCAGTTATTTACTTGGGAACTTCTGTTAATGAAGATACTACTAAAGTAGATCCATTCTTTCTAACTTTGATAATAAACAATAAATTAGTAAGAAATTGTATGTTAGACTCTGGAGCAGCAGTTAATATCATGCCTCATGGAGTTATGAAGGAATTAGAGATGAATGTAGATACTACTTATGGCAAGTGCTATGCTATGGATAATAGATCTATCCCTGTTATTGGAATAATGAAAAATGTTGAATTCAAGTTTCCTTCTTGTCCTGAAAAGTCTTATAATATTGAT
>MU228015.1:3560121-3646070 GCA_018584345.1 Thuja plicata
ACCAAATGGTAAAAACCCCGGTGGGAATTAGCACCCACAATAAACTATACTTGTTTGTAGTAATCCCTGTTAGAAGATATTTCAACCCTATTAGGAGTTGTACATTACAATGCAATAAGTATAGTGATCTGGTTAAGGGTCAGACTCTGTTAGGAGTCTTTTACAAATAACCTTGTTAGGGGTGGTGGACTCACTGGCCAAAAGCTCACTGCTTGATGGTGAAGGCTACAAACTTCTATATAATAGATATGCACTATATCTAATGATGAACTATAGAGTAGACCTATTGTCTTGATCAGTTCTAGTGTATTGCAATCTTTCACATCTTCACATAGACTCTTGATGAATGAACCAAATCTGATAATCTGCTTTGTACATCTTTCTTATCTTTTCATATCATTCACACTTAGCATGTCACCTTTGACTTGCTATAAGTATCTTCCTCAAAGTATGAGATCATGGGATCTGTAAGACAACTCTTCATAACATCCTTGTTGGATCTACTAAGCATGCAAGCATTATTACAACCACGCAAGTATAAATCAAATAGAGGCGATGCTTCACTAAGTCGACCTCACTAATTTAACTCGAACTTTGCAATCTTCTTGAAACACGTTTGGTGCCTTTGGATTAATATCATCAACTCATAACTTATCATGAATATACACATGCATATACAGAAGATAGGTGCAACTCAAGAAACATGTGATATACATTGGCCCTAAACCATTACACTTCCAGAACTGTAACTGCCAATAACATAATTACATAACTTTACTGAAACATCATATCTGGGTCTGTGTGTATGAACATATCATAATAAACATGTCAACAATATGTATCTATCCACACAAGTCTTCACATCTTCATTTTGATAAGTACATAGACAATTACTATTGTGTATTATATGTTGTCATCAATGACAAACATACAATCAATCAACTGCTTAGAATCAAATCTCCAACACTTAAAAGGTGTTCGACAAGTGGGAGAATGTTAGGAATAAGGTGTCTCAACCTTGTATATTTCCTTACATTTGATATTATTTGTTTTGTAATTAATTTTTTACAAATAATGTATTTAAGTTTGATATTCGTTCTGTCATTTAGTTGAGTGAACATGTTGTGTTTTCACTCCACTTGGAAGATGAAAAGGATGATCAAAATTGGTCTAGGTGGATCTAGGCATCCCTTTTTGTGGTAGAGGTTATTTTCCAAATGTCGGCAGTTTGGACAATGTGTAAGGTAATCATGACTGAAACAGTTATGACAGATTCCTATGACAGTCATCAATATTTGTAAGAGCTAATTGTGAAAGATTCAATGACGGGTGAAGACATGCAAGACATATGGCAACTGATCATGTTGAGTAATGTACACTCTTCTAAATTTTTTTGGGGTTCCTATTTTTCCAGAGAATGGTAAAACCCTAATACGATTGTCTTTGGAAATTGCCCTAAAAAGGGAAGTGCATGATATAAGCATTTTAGGGTTGAAAATCACTCAGGGAGAAGTTAGTGTATTGTTGGAATACTTTTATGCTGCTAGATTTGTCTTCAAGTGTCAAGTATCTCCTGAAAGAACTTGCATTGCAAGTGTATTGTAAACAATAATAGTTTTGATTAATACATTATGCAGGTTTTGGAGTGCTGGCATTTTTACCAAAAGTTTTTCCCCAGGGTAAATCATTGTGTCATTCTCATTTTTATATGTATACATGTTATTGTAGAAACATCTAAGTTAATTGTATTAACATTTTATAATTGATAAGGGTTAAATCTGAATTTGCATGATCCTATCCTCGGGAGTTTAGCATAGGGAACTATTTTCCGCACACTTAGTTTCCTTTCAATTTTTGTGCATCGTGTCATGGAAGATTGTCGTCATAGCTCGTTGATATGTAGCTCCAATTTTTTTTTAGCCCAAATGACATGATGTTGCAACAAAATTTTCCCCATGTGCATGTAAATGCTATCTTCTCTTAGTCCTCAAGAGCAATATTTATTTGGTTATAACCTGAGAATCCATCCATAAGTGAATACATTTGATATCCTACTGTGAGATCTATAATCATATAAATATTCGGAAATGGGAAATCATCTTTAGGACAAGATTTATTTAAGTCCCTAAATTCTGTGCAAATTATGATAGAATTATCTATTTTAGAAACTGGTACCACATTAGAAATCCATCCTGCATAAGCGATGAATCTTATGAAGCCATCCTTTAAGAATTTTTCTAGCTCTACTTTGACTAATAATGCCACATGTGGATGCATCTTTCTTAGTTTTTGTTTGATGAGTTTAATTCTAGGAGCTATAGATAAGTGATGCATTATCAACTCAGGATCAAGTCTAGGCATATTGGTATAAGACCATGCAAAATTAATCTTCTTCTCTTTGAGGAATTTATTAAACTATACCTTTTCTTCTTTTGATAATGATTGTGCTAGATGAACAATTTCAGGAGATTATGATGTTCCCAAATTAACTGGTTGTGTTGGTTCTATCAGCACTGAAGATCTTTCTTGAAAGTGCTCTGGGAGGATATCAAGAATATCATCTTTTGGCACGTCTAAGAGGTTATCACCATTAGATACATCTTTTATTTTTACTATTTTAGAATCTGATACTGCCACAACGTAGTTTTCACCATGAGTTCTTTGGTTCTTTTTATTTTTCAATTTGTGACTAAGGAACTTGATATCCTTCTCTGTTTGATTCACACTCCTTGCATTGGTGGAAGAAGGATAAGGTTCACAAGCATTTAGATAACAAGCCAAAGTATAGTCATTGGGAAAGTTTATGATAGGAGTAGGATTTGAATTGGTCTAATCAATAAGGTCAAGATTTATCAAGGATAATGATTCAAAGTTTTGTAAGGACAACATCACGTCAGTGTCAAGACTATTAACTAACAAGACATGTTCCATTAAGTCAACTTCTATAGTATTTAGATCGGGAAGACTCAAATTGTCATTATTAGGGTCATTGTTAGTAATATACAGACCTAACTCTAGCAAATCATCAGTTGAGATTTATCTTTCTTCTCTTATCATGTTGGAACTCATATCTTGTATCCTTTGAAGTTCTTCTAGACCTAGTAAGACACTAGTATCTTCATCAATAATCCTAGGCATTGCTACTTCATCTGCTTTTGTGACGATAGTAGTGTTATGGAAAGTGTTAGAACTTTCTCCTCTCTCCAATAGAGGTGAAAATCTATGAATTATATCTACCTCAATGTCCATGGTAGTATCAGACATGTGATCCCATTCATAATCATGTGATTTTGTGATTTCATCATCAGATCTGTTTAAAAACTCAACTATAGTTACCTGATGTACTCTATTATCCATTTGTGGATCAAAGTGTGGTAAATCTAGGACATGTGAAAATGTCACCAATTTCCCCCAGTTAGGATGTACATCTTGTTTTTTGGGGTATTTCTTCATGAGTTTCCTCTAGCTGTTGGACATCTAGAGAGTCTTATTCTTCTTCCTCTATTTCTTGAACATCAGTTTGTGACAATAAAGGAACATGATGCTCTAGTTGTGCTACAAAAGTAGGTACATATTGGTGTAACCCAAATTTACAATCAAATTTTAATGGCTAAGCAATTCAGGGAAGTGTTTTATGCAATTATTATTTTTTATGCTTGTATTTCCTCCTTCCATTCATAATTCATTATTGTAACAATTTTGTCTTATGCATTTATCTTACTTAATTTATTGTATTTCTTTGTTAGATTGGCTATGTTTTATGTTTTAAATGGTTTCATATATTTGAATTCATAAATATAGCCGTTATCCTCCTTTTTATGTCTCTTATTTACTTTAGTATATTTTTATGACCTTGACAGGGAATATTCTCTTTTTATCCAGCGCCTTGAAAGTGTTTTTCTCGTGTGATCTCATGAAGAAAAGAAATATGCTGTTTTTATCTAGAGACTTCCCGCTGGCTGTTGGATCATGTTCTAATCAAAGGATAGTCGCTAAGTCTCCCAAAGTAACCCAGAGTTAGCAAAAGATTTAGAGATCTTGCGACTTAGTGTATTTCTAACCTGTAGATGTAACTTGAGTTCATGCTAAGATGAGTTAGGTTCCTTTCTATCATGTTATCTCTAGATCAAAATGGAATATTCTTTATGGCTTAGTGACTTGATGAAATCCTTTAGTCGCGTGATCTCAGAAGCAGAGGGAATATGCTTTTATTATTGAGCGATTAAATCTAGGCCGTTGATCATGATCAGATCTAGTGATAGTCTCAAAGTCTCATGATGGCGACAAAATATTCCATATCCTCCAGTGACTCTGAGTTCTCCTTCAGTCACTGAGTCTCCAAAGAAAGTCAAAAGGTCAACAAACTTTATGAGACTTAGCGATAACCATCGATGCAAAGAAGATCTTGTGGTTGTCGCCAAGTCTCGTGAGGAAACCATAGTTAAGGAAAATGATTGGAGATCATGAGACTGCTTAGTCACCAAGTCTCCAAAGAAAATTTGAGGTCAAGCTACAGTTAAGTTTAAAACTACAGGTTAAGGTAAAAATTAGACAAATACCTTTTGATCGAATGGTCAACGTAATAGCTTAAAGTTAAGATGTACGGTGATTACCCATTAAGGCATTACACTATTGCAACATGTGTCCCGGCCCCAATGAAAGACTAAACGATTATATATGAAGATATATGGTAGTCAGGTGATCTCCAGAAAAGGTTTGAAAATTCAAATTCATTTAGCAATTAAGAGATAAAGGCACAGTTTCCAAGTCTCTAAATGAAAACCAAGGGTTTAAAAGGAGTTGTTCAAAGCTTTAGTCACCGAGTCTCAGAATGAAACCATGGTTAAAGAGTTTTAAAATGAAAATGAAGTGATTTGGATGAAAGATAAAGATCAAAGACATGTAGAAGTCCATTGATATACCTTACAGAAGTTAAAGAGATACCAGAGATCTATAATAGATTATTAATGAACTATTTGATTATATTATCTCTTTGGTCAATAACTGTTTCTGAAGGATGATAAGTCATTCTTAAATGTAATTGTGGTTGTTCAGTTGTTGATCTTAGGGATTAGGTTTAGTTAGATGAACCAACACATTGATTTGAAGCTTGCATGCATCCTTTGGATTTTATATAAATAAGGATACCGGGATCAACGCGGGGGTCTTGATAGTTTTTCGTGATATTTTCATCATTTTCGGTCAGGCTTTTAGTTTTGATCACAAATGAAAATGGATTCTTATGTACCTATAACTGATAATAAATAAAAGATAAGTGTTTTATGTCTTTCTTGGCTCAAGGTTTCAATTCTCATTCAGTTAGTCCTTTGCAATTATTGAAGGAATTTCAATTGCTGTCTTTGAGTTGCTTATGCAGAAGAGTTATTGTCTCATATCATTGTTTGAATATCAGGAAGTGTGTGATAAATTAATTTGTTTTTGGCTTCTTGTTCATTTGGTCTCCCAACCATAGGAGTTAAACTCATTTGAACTAACAAGGATCTAATATAGACCTTAATCTTCTCTGCATCTAAAGCAGTTAGATAGTTGATGGTTGAGTACCGTCTTGCAAAGTTGTACATAGGATTGAATGTTGGATTGACTCTATTGCCCAAGTTGATATAGGCACTGATCTGATTATTATTGAAGATAGAAATTTGATTCATTTTTTCATGTTGTTGAGATATTCTAAAATTCATTCATTTATATATACATTTTAAAAAGCATTCTTTACAAATCTCACAAAGCATTCAATTTTGCAATTTTATCTTACAATTGATTACAGTTTGATTACTTTCAAAGTAAATTGCCTTACTTGTGAAGGAGAGATTTAAGTGTTCATTATCTTCTATAAAAATCCTTAAAGGATAAGTTTAAGGTGTAGGCCTACCAGCCTTGGTTCTGCAGAGCTAGAATTGTAGAAGTTTCAACCTTTCCCTGAGGTTAAACTTGTTCGTTGGCCAAATCACTTGGGTTTCCCACCATTGGATTGGAAAGTCCATAGGAAATACAATATGTTGATTTGAGCACCAATAGATTAGCGAATCTACTGGGGACAATTTTTAGAATTTTAGATTTTGCAGATTAGAGAGCTTGTTTAACATATTGTACACTCCACTAGAAGGAAGAATCTAGAAGACCAACAAAAAGTACTTTCCTTCTGACAGGAAGGTGGCGACTCTAAAAATTTGGATGTGAGTATACCTTGATGAATGTAAGTATTCATTTTGGGTAGAAGATCCTTTTATCCAGATCAAATTAAATTAAATTTACAGAAAAGGTTTAAAATAAGTAAGCAAGAGGTTGCTGATATGATGAATACTGTTTATAAAATAATTCCTGATAGAGAGACTATTGGTTTCAATAATGGAAGTTATTATGATTCAAATGAATATAGAAACCCTTTTGGTCATGAAGATGATCAGAGTCTAGCACAAGAAATTGAAGAAATAAAAGGATATGTTGAAGAAGACAATTTCCTATATGCTACATTGAGTAAATTAACTGAATATGGGAAAAAGAATCCAAAGTTATTGATAGCTATTAAAAGGTTACCTAATGAATCTTGGAAAAGTTAGAAATAAGGAGAAGTGAGTTTGATTCAATATTTGAGGATGAAGAGGGGACAAGAGAAAAGGAGATATCAAAGGGTAATGGGAAACCAAAATACAATCCTCCTCATAGAAATATGTGTTGGCAAGTTGACTCCCAGGGAGTATATGACTTATTTTAAGTTCTCATTATGGAAATAAAGTCATATGAAGTTTTGATAGCAAACTTAGTAGTGAAAATTGACTAAGTATAGAAGACAATACATAACAAAGATACACAGATGATCAAAGCACCAATGCACGTGCGTACAACCATTTTATACTAAGCACCTTCAGACATAAGCTCTATGATATGTTTTTATGCTTACCCTATACACGCATGATACAAGATGTCAGTATGGATAAGTTACAAAGAGAACAAGTATACTAGCAGTTCAGAATATAGAGTATGGAGCCGACTTCAGGTTTTTGATTAGCATGTAATCTTGTGTTGTGTAAAGGCTATGCGCCTATTGTCTTAATTTTGTAATCATATATTAAACATTATTGTAAACACGCTTAAGCCAATTTGTTTGGAAGCGTTGTGAATGTTGTTTTTGGGCTGACTAAGGTATTGTTTATAGTCGCGTCTATTCAGGCATAAACATATATATATATATATATATATATATATATATGTATGTATGTATGTATGTATTGAAAAGATATATTTGAAGTGTCAAAGAAATATGAAGAGAAGAGATAAAGAAGAGAAATATAAAGATGTCAGTATGAGATAGAGCCCTTAAAGAAGATAAGAGCATAAGCACATAACCAGAACTCATCAGACATCTATGTCATATACAGAAGTTCACTTTTGGATATAGTGCATATATATTCTCAGGAGGTTGTAGCCTTCTTTCTCATTGAGCAGTGAGCTCTTGGACAGTGAGTCCTCACCCCTAACAAGGTTGTTTGTAAAAGAATCCTAATAGGGTCAGGCCTTTGACCAGGTCATTGTAATTTCATTGTAAAGACTGCCCCTAATAGGGCAAAGGAACTTTGACAAGTTCATTATACTAGTGAAATATTTGTGGGTACTAATTCCCACCAGGGTTTTCCTCTAATCAAGGTTTTCCCGTAATCATATCATGTTTTATGTGTTCTTGTGTTAAGCTTCAAGTGATTTATAATTGATTTATGTTTAAATTTACTAAAATAGAATAATTAGTTAAACACTGATTTACCCCCCCCCCCTCTCAGTGTTTCCAACAATTGGTATTAGAGCTCTGGTCCTCAGAGAGAAAGTTTAACCACTTGAGGAGATCATGGATTTAGTAGAAGAAAAACATCTAAAAAAGAATCTTGAAGCAACCCTTGAAGATCTAGACAGATCTGAGAAATAAAATGAGGAACTTAAACTAAAAGTTGATGGCTCACAAATGCTTATCAAAAATTTAAGAAAAGATTTGAAAGATTGCTCTACAAATGATTTGGGTAAAATGGTCAAAAAACTAAATGAAGAAAGCTTATCTTTAAAGGATAAGATAGAAGAACTGAATGATCAATTAATTGATAGCCTAACAGCTATTGAAGAGAAGAAAAAATAAAATAAACAGTTAGATGAAGAACTCATGCAAGCCAATATGAAAATCTTGGAGTTGGAAAACATCAAGAATAAAATTGAATCTAAATTATCAGGAGCAAAAGACAAGATTGATAAACTACACACAAGTCCTGATTTAATTCAATCACAACTTTATGCACAAAAGGTAAAAGGTGATACCACTGCTATGGGATACAATATAGCTCAAATTGAGATCAATTCATTACAAGAAAGAAAGAAAGCTCAAACAGAATCTACTGAAGAAAATAAAATTGAGAATCATGAAGAGGCTAAAGTAGAATCACCAAAAGATAAGCACAAGGAAGTCAACCATACTTGCTATTCCTATAACAAACATGGACACTTGGCAAGAGATTTTAAGGATGTAAGACCCTTTAATGGTTACTGTTACTCCTATAATAATTTTGGTCATAGGGCTATTCATTGCAGGAAAAATCAAAGAAATCAGTCACAACTTAACCAAAGGAATCAGACTCAATACAATTAGAGAAATCAACCTCAAAGAAACTTATAGAATATTACATGTTAGATATGTAATTACAATGGAAACATAGCCAAGTAGTGTAGCATTATGAACAACAAAATTAGACCTCCTATCATTTGTCACTCATGTGGAAAAGTTGGACACATCTCAAGGTTTTGCAGGTCAAGAACACAAGGACAAGAGAATTCTAAAAAGTCTATGTTTGAAGAATCAGGAGAAGTTAAGTTTGTGGAAGCTAAAGCTAAATCAGATAAAATATGGGTTGAATTAAAGAAGGATAAGGAAGAGAACAAGGTAGTAGATGCATCCTTAATGGATGCACCTTCTACTTCTGGATAGTTGACCCTCATGGTCTTAGGGGGAGCTATTTTAGCCCTGAACCCATGCATGGCCGGTATACTCACCTCTGAGTATGCGCCTTTGGATTCATGTCAGTGATAAAAAAAGAATCCAATATACATTCACGCATTGTCTATACTTCATTCTGAATAAAGTTTGAAAGTCTCAGTAAAAGAACTTACGACATTAAATGTAGAAAAACTTTATATAAATTAGTGGATTGATTAATTATTCTCATTGTTTACATCTGAGATCAAAAAAATTGTAAAGCACAGAAGCACTAAGAATCAAAGAAATCAAGGTATTGATTTGATCAGTTAGTGAATAGATTGCAAGTTGAAATGGAACCCTAGCAGTCACGTCATTTTGAATTACCATGAAACCCTACTTAATCAAGTTGCAAGTAAGTATGGCAACCCCAGTTGTATTTGACATTGTTGAAAGGAAGAGATTTGTCTTTAAGAAGCATCTATTCAAGTCTATATTAGATGATATTGAAGGAGAATTATCTAAGACTCCACTAGGAGTCATGCATGTGGAAGACATTTGCACATACATCTACTGCAAGAAGGAAACAGTTGGAGACAACAACATAGAAACTCTTATGGGTTCAATGATGAAACTTGAATACTCATTCAAGGATGAATACACACATCTCACTGATAACCCTATCTTTGAGTATT
The DNA here is from genome assembly GCA_018584345.1 of Thuja plicata. Classification (NCBI taxonomy): domain Eukaryota; kingdom Viridiplantae; phylum Streptophyta; class Pinopsida; order Cupressales; family Cupressaceae; genus Thuja; species Thuja plicata. The sequence continues at coordinate 3,569,785 of MU228015.1, forward strand.
ATAATGCACATGAGTTCTATGAGATAGAATGGGTTAAGATACTCCTAAGCATGATACATGATGACCTATATTGGATTGGTGAGGTTCTTGTCTGCATCACTGCAGACCTAATTCATGAAATGACTGGACTTCCTAAGACTGGACCAGTTCTTCCTACTGGTAAGGATGTTAAAAGGTAGGTTGAACAAGTTTTCTTATCTAGAAGTGATAGGCGTGACATGATTGTTGATCCTATTAAAGAGAATGACATCAAACTACTCACTATGATACTTGGATACAAGTTTCAACAGGCAAGCGGACTGAATAGTGTGTCCGTAGCAACAGTTTTGACAGCAATAAGGATAGTGTGAGATAACACTTAGTACAATCTTTGTGAAATATTGCACGCACAACTGATTGAGAAAATCAAAGCTATTAATCATGACAAAAGCAAGATATCTAGGTTTTTCTCTTTGATCATCTACCTATACTTCCACATTGTTGATAAATTTGCAAATCTTTACCTAGATAGGAGTAAACCTACTATGTCTCAGATATCACTAAAAGCTGCATTAGAGAGTAGTGCAAAAGATACTATGGACATGGATATCAAAAAATTCAGGATCAAGATGTAGAAGAGGTTTAGGATACCTGAGAAGATAGTTGAAAAATAAAAGGACACCATATGCTTCATGGTGGAAAGTGACTGTACTTGCATGGAGGCAGTTGAGCCTAGAACAAAATAGATTCACCCTCTCGGTTATGAATTTGAAGAACATGTCCTCCTATTTGTGCCCAAGGATCCCAATGAACCGACATGGGGTATTTATAGAGAAAATATAAATCAAGTTGATTCTGTCTTATACAGTGCTGACAACAAAAGGAAGGCATCAAGGACGATCTCAAATATCTTAAAAGTTCATGGTGTTACTCAAGAAGACCTAGACAGAGCTAGGGAAGCTAAGATTGCCAAAGAACTTGAGAAAACTCCCACTGAAGTAAAAATAGAAAAGTCTAATGATATTCCTAAGAAGAAGAAGAAGAAATAAAATGAAGACACATCTACGCCATCAACCACCATTGATCTAGAATCTTCTCCACCTTATGTACCCAACAAGTTGACTAGAAGGAAGAAGAAAGTTCCTACAAGTCATCCATCCTCAAGAAATACAAGGAGAAAGGTAAAGAACACACAAGCCCCTCCTGAGGTAGGATTTAGACCTAGTGTAATTGTTCTAAAGAACAGAATTATTAATGAAGGAAGACTAGAATCTCTCAAGAATGTCTATGACAAATACCAAGAGATAGACAAAATAGAAATTCATTCTGTGGTCATCTCTCACATGATTAAGTTCAAAAGGATAGTATTGAAACTCAAAATAGTCATACCAGACAAGGTATGGAACATACTTGATGTATTAAAGAGACAAGCAATAGAAGAGGATATGAGGATAAGAGAAGAAACACTAGATAGTATTCTCCCGATATGCTCACATGATGAGAAAACCATTATGTTGGATTTAGTTAAGCCTCACCTAAGAACCAAAACAAGAGTTCTCCATATCAAGAATAAGGAGTATGATATGGTTGGTGAAGAGACTCAGAAAGATTTTGAGCAAGTATTTCTAGATAGACATATGTATCCTTCAATAGTGCCTACAAAAAAGGTAACTCTAGTTCCTCCCAAACAGGTTACAGAACCAGTGATTCAGAATGCACCTAAGACAGGTCCACAGGTTTTAGCACCCTCAGTTTCAATAGCCTCTGATACAGTAAAAGATTCAACAGATTTGAATAAAGAGGAAGATAATCAAACTAATGAGGCACCAGTCATGGAGATCCTAGAAAAAGGTGAATGCATGGATACTAGTCAAAATACTATATTCACACCATCCATTCAACCATCAACTTCACTATTGTCAAGCTTAACTCCTGACTTAGCAAGTCTAGATGCATGGGGATAAGAAGAATTGATCAAGATCAGTGTCCTAGCCATGGAAAAAGCCAAAGAGAAACATGTTATGAGAAACCCTCTCTTTTTGGAATCAGTGAACATTCTGAATGACCTAGTGCCTACAAACAAGAAAGTAGCTAAAATTCAGTCAGTTGATGATGTAGATAGCATCCTAACAAGCTTCAAAGAACATTTTACAAGTTTAGTAGACTCAACTACTAGAATTGCAGAAGATGAGTATAAAAAGGAAAGATTGAATGAACTGATAAATAATTTTTCCTTAGATTTAAAATCATTAAAGATTGGTCAGACAATGTTGAAAGAGTTGGCATCAAAAGGCAGAAAGGTTATAGAAAATTGCATGGATAGAGGCAAACTCACCTGTGAACATATCAAAAAGATAGAAGAGGTAGATATCTTGGTTGATAACATAAGACACTCAGTTGAAACATCATCCCAAGACATAAAAATCTACAACAATATCTATCAAGGTCAGATAGACAAGATAGAAAAAGCTAAAATGGAGATCAATAAGATAAGGATCAGGTAGAATCAACTGAGAAATGCACTTGCGCCCTCCTTAGTAGTTCTAGATGAGAACATTAAATAGATTGATGCAACCATTGCTACCTATGATCAAGGACCTAACATGTATTTGACAAAGATGGAAAAGCTCACATATGCCCTATGCGCCCATCTACAAATAATTGATGCACTAAAGGGATTCTAGCAGCAAGAGATGAAGAATCTGCAGATAGCCTATCCAGATGTATACATGGAGTAAGTACCTAGAGACTTACTATTTTGACACCTTTGTCATTAATGTCAAAGGGGGAGTAATGTATGTATGAGGAATAGTGTATATATATGCAAAGAAATATATAGTATATGTCAAGAGAAGAGAATATACAGTTTTTGGTGTTAGTCAATTTTGAGTAACTTGGCCACATTCCTTTGTTGCCATTAATGAAAAAGGGGGAGATTGTTGGAAAGTTGACTCCCAAGGAGTATATGACTTATTTTGTGTTTTCATTATGGTAAAAAAGTCATATGAAGTTTTGACAACAAACTTAGTAGTGAAAATTGATTAAGTATAGAAGACAATACAAAAAATAGATACACAGATCATCAGAGCACCAACGCATGTGTATACAGCTGATTTAGACTAAGCACCTTCAGACATAAGCTCTATGATATGTTTTTATGCTTACCCTATACATGCACGATATGGGATGTCAGTACAGATAAGTTATAGAGAGAAAAATTACACTAGCAGTTCAAAATACAGAGTATGGAGCCGACTTCTGGTTTTTGATTAGCGTGTAATATTGTGTTGTGTAAAGGATATGCGCATATTATAGTAATTTTTTAATCATATATTAAACATTATTGTAAACAAGCTTAAGAAAATTTGTTTGGAAGTGTTGTGAATGTTGTTTTTGGGCTGACTAAGGTATTGTTTATAGTCATGTCTATTCAGGCATAAACACACACACACACACACACACACACACACATATGTATATATATATGTATTGAAAATATATATTTGAAGTGTCAAAGAAATATGAAGAGAAGAGATATAGAAGAGCAGTATAAAGATGTTAGTATGAGATAGAGCCCTTAAAGAAGATAAGAGCATAAGCGCATAACTGAAACTGATCAGACATCTATGTCATATACAATAGTTCACTTTTGGATATAGTGCATATCCATTCTCAAGAGGTTGTAGCCTTCTTTCTCATTGAGCAGTGAGCTCTTGATAGTGAGTCCTCACCCCTAAAAGGGTTGTTTATAAAAGACTCCTAATACGGTCAGGCCTTTGACTAGGTCATTGTACTTGCATTGTAAAGACTGCACCTAACAGGGCAAAGGAACTTTAACATGTTCATTATACTAGTGCAATATTTTTGGGTACTAATTCCCACTGGGGTTTTCCTCTAATCAAGGTTTCCCCATAATCATATCATGTATTATGTGTTCTTGTGTTAAGCTTCAAGTGATTTATAATTGATTTATGTTTAAAGTTGCTAAAATAGAATAATTAGTTAAACACTGATTCACCCCCCCTCTCAGTATTTCCAACAAAATGGAGAACCAATTTTCAACACTGATCATAGAAATCCATTGTTTGAACCTAATAATAGAGGAAGATATGAGAGAAATAGTAATAAAAATGGAAGAAATGATTATTGGAGACAACCAAACAATGCAGAAAACTATGACCGAGGTAATCCTAGACATCAAAGAATCGGTAATGATCATAGAAGTGGACAAAATCACTATGGCATGGATCATCAAAATCTCAGAGGTCAGAATGGAAACCAACACAACATGGGCTAGAGAAGAAGAGCTCCAATGGTGGTGGAAAGATATATACAACTAGATTTTAGTGGGATAATTGGATATCCAAATACCATATCAAGTGATTTGAGGAATGCTATTCCAAAATTTTTAGGGAATGGAGTGGAATTTGCTAAACAACATACCATAAATTTGAAGAAAACTATTGAAGAGTTAGATGAGAACCATGAAGACATTTTTATGAAGTTGTTTGTCTAATAATTAACTAGAGATGCTGTTGAATGGTATATAGGATTTCCTGATGGATCCAATTCAAGCTGGTGTAGTTTTGTAAATCAATTCATTGAACAGTTTGGTGATCATAATGACACATCTTTTGCATCTCATGAGTTATCCAATATTAAAAAGAACTTTAATGAATCAGTTGCAGAATTTAATAAAAGGTTTAATAAAGGTCTTAGTAGAATTCCAAGAGATATAAGGCTTGTTGACTATTTTCTGATAGATTTCTATCTAATTGCATTTGATAGTAAAACACATTATGAGATTAGATCACAAGGCCCTGCAACATTGTAGCAAGATTTCAAAATGTCTTCCACCATTGAAAACAATAGAAGGGCTACTGGAAGGATAGATAAAAGAAGTGAAGTTAAATTGCATAATCCAAAAGTTCCTTTAAAGAATGATTTAAAAGATATTATGGATATGCTAAAGAACTTGAATGGAAAACAAGGCAGAAATGAAAGACCATCATTTCCTAAAAATGACAGGCCACCATTTCCTAAAAATGAAAGATTTAGATTACAATACTTGCCATATAAGACCGAATGGAGAGATGGAAGACATGAAAAATAGTCTTATACTAAGGAAACACCTGATCCATTGAAAAGAAACAATCATTTTATGGAAGACTATCCTTGGTGTGATACTTGTAATCTACCACATTCCTTTGATGGTTGTGTTGTGGCCCAGAGATATCAAGAAAAGGAAGATCAGAATGATGAGCAACAGCCTGTAGTGAATAATGTTTCATCAGAACCAATGTGGGGAAGAGATGATTATAGTTCTTTTGAAGAATAATATGTTTACCATGAAGATATGAATATAATATATCATTGTGATAAAAAACAAGGAAAAACACCAATTATCAGAAGATTAACAAATGAGGAAAATGAAGCATATACTGTTGCAACACTTGAAGAAGTAAGGAGTAATTACAAACTGAGGAATAGAATAGTAAATGCTGATCAGGGAAAGCCAGTGGGACCATCTATAAAAACATCAAAGAAGAAGGTGAGTCAACATAGCATAAAAATAACCAAAGATGATGATGTAAAAGTAGGTCAACGGGTAGATTCTCATCAAGAACCTAAATTGGCAAAAGAGAAATCAATGGTCAGTAAGTCTCTTCCAAATAATAGTTCATTTATATCTTATGCCTTATCTCAAGTAAAAATTTCTATTCATTTTTTAAAAATGATGAAAGTACCTGAATTTAAAGATGAAACTGTTAGAGATTTGATTCTGAGCAGTTGATTAATTGTATGTTTGTCATTGATGACAACATATAATACACAGTAGTAATTCTGTATGTACTTATCAGAATGATGATGTGAAGACTTGAGTGGATAGATACATGTTGTTGACATGTTTATTATGTTATGTTCATACACACAGACCCAGATATGATGTTTCAGTAAAGTTATGCAATTCTATTATTGGCAGTTACAGTTTTGGAAGTGTAACAGTTTAGGGCCAACGTATATAACGTGTTTCTTGAGTTGCGCTTATCTTTAGGATATGTGTGTGTATATTCATGGTTATTTATGAGTTAACTATATTTGGTTAAATTCACCTATCATATTACGTCAAGATCATGTTGTTTGAGTTGATTTGGTGAAGCAGACTCAGTGAAGCGTCGCATCTGTTCAGTTTGACTTGCACGGACTTAATATTGTTTGCGTGCTTAGTTAAGCCAACATAGGTGTTGTTGAAGTGTTTCTAAGAGCCAACATGACCTTCTAATTTGGAGAAGATACTTATAGTAGTTCATTTGTGAATGCTAAGTGTGAAGAATATGAAAAGAGAAGAAAGATGTATAGAGCAGATTATCAGAGTTGGTTCATTCATCAAGAGTCTATGTGAAGAAGAAGTGAAAGATTGTAATACACTGGAACTGATCAAGATAGTAGGTCTACTCTAAAGTTCATCATTAGATATAGTGCATATCTGTTATACAAAAGGTTGTAGCCTTCACCATCAAGCAGTGAGATTTTGGACAGTGAGTCCACCACCCCTAACAGGGTTATTTGTAAAAGACTCCTAATAGGGTCTGACCCTTAATCGGGTCACTATACTTATTGCATTGTAATGTAAAACTCCTAACAGGGTCAAAATATCTTCTAATAGGGACTACTACAAACAAGTATAGGTTATTGTGGTGCTAATTCCCACTGGGGTTTTTACCATTTGGTTTCCCCGTAATCAAATTGTGTGTTGTGTACTATGTTATCTGATTAAGAATTTACTTTGTTGTATTATGAAGTTAAGGAAGTAAAAGAACTGAATTTACTGATAACTAATTCACCCCCCCTCTCAGTTATCCTTTGGGACTATTCTAACAATTGGTATCAGAGCCAAGTGCCTTGGAGAAGAATCCTAACAGCTTAAGGTAGATCAAATATCTTACTTCAGAAAAGAAAGCCCTAATTTTGATGGAGAAAATTATCTGGATTGGAAAAACAAAATGATAACACATCTAAAATGTGTTGGCTTTGATATCTTTGAAATTTCCACACAAGAAGTTGTAATTCCATCTCTGAAAGACCTTGCAAAGGATGATGCTACTAATAGACAAAAGGAAACATTTACTAATAATGCAATTGCCAAAGAAGCCCTAATCAGTGCCTTATCTGATAGTGAATTTTCTAAGATCAAGAAAATTGACAAAGCATATACCATATGAAAGTATTTAGATGAGATGTTTGAAGGATATGTTCAAGAAAAGAATGCATGTAGGAAGACATGGAAAAATAAATACAACAGTCTTGAGATGTTACCAGAAGAAAACATTAGAGCCTACAATCAAAGAATAAATGAAGCAATTTCTGGAATCAAAAACAATGGTGGAGAAACATTAGAAGAAGATATAATGGACAAATTGCTAACCACTTTAACATCAGATTATGAAAAAAAGATCACTATTCTAGAGGAAACCATGCAATTCTTACAAGATTTCAAGAGAGAGACTTTGATTAGAAAAATCTCTGCATTTGAGATATCAAGATTGAAGACTGAACCTAAAAGTGAGAACTTTCAAAGCCTCAGTCCATGGTAAGAAATCCTTACACATCTCCAGTCATAATGAGAAAAAAGAAGTTGATGAAGAACTTGAAGAAATCATTGCTATGATTTCTAGAAGAGAAAAGAAAGGAAAAGGAAAATATAAAGGACAGCTTCCATTCAAATGTTTTTCATGTAACAAGATTGGTCACTTTGCATCTATGTGTCCCACAAGAGTCAAGAAGTTCAGATCTAATTACAAACCCAAATATAAGAAGGAATGTTATCATGTTGAAGAAGGTGTAACCGATGAAGATTTAGGAGAAGATGAAATTGGATTCATTGCTCTTAGAGACATGGAAAGGTTTCTTGAGGAAATGGACATTGCAGATGAAAAGGAACAACTAGAGCTAGCCCTAATTTACAATGCAGACATCAGAACTAATTGGATCATTGATAGTGGATGCTCTCATCATATGACAGGTGAAAAAGATAGATTTGTTCATCTAGACAAATACAAAGGTGGTATGGTTAGATTTGGAGATAACACTCCTAAACCTATCATAGGCAGAGGTTCTATCACTTTGGATGGAAAGAACAAGACTGATGATGTTATATATGTTGATGGATTACATCATAACTTGCTAAGTGTTGGAAAAATACTTGAAAAAGGCTATCATTTGGAGTTCAAAGACAACAAGTGCATCATTAACAACAAGGATGGAGACATGATTGCATCAGGATTAAAAACAAAAGGTTATGTTTTTCATCTCAATTCTGATGTAAGTTGTTTTGTTGCAAAGGTGGATGACAATTGGTTATGGCACGAGAGACTTTGTCATATCAATTTTGATAATATAGTAAAGATCAGCAATGTTAAGGCAGTCAGAGACCTTCCTAGTATTGCAGGACCTATTGACACCATATGCAGGGATTGTGTTATGGGAAATCATGTAAGGAGTTCCTTTAGAAGAAAAGCAAAACTTAGCTGAGAACAAATTGGACCTAGTGCATACATATTTGTGTGGTCCTACCCAAATAAGATCATACTACAGAGAGAGGTATTTCATTTTGTTTGTTGATGATTTTTCTAGGATGATGTGGGTTGCATTTTTAAAGGAGAAGTCTAAAGCCTTTGAAAATTTCAAAATATTAAAAGCTAAGGTTGAGAATGAATCTGGATTAAAACTAAAATGTCTAAGATTAGATAAAGGAGGAGAGTTCACCTCTGATCAGTTTTATGACTATTGTGAAGAACATGGAATAAAAAGACTATTGAGTGCACCTAGAACCCCTCAGTAGAATGAGATTGTAGAAAAGAGGAACATGATCATACTTGATATAGCACGCACCATGATGATTGAAGGAAAAGTGGCGCACACATATTGGAGAGATGCAATGAACACAACAGTCTATACTATCAACATAACTCAATTGAGGCCAGGGGCAGATAAGACACCGTATGAACTTTGGTTTGGAAGTGTACCTACAGTAAAATATTTTAGAATCTTTGGCAACAAGTTTTACATCAAGAGAGATGATGGTGTTGGTAAGTTTGATGCTAAAAGTGATGAAGGTATTTTCCTTTGTTACTCTACAAAAAGCAAAGCATATAGATGTTTCAATTTGAGATTGAAAAAGATAATTGAAAGTACTCATGTAAAAATTGATGAGAAGTTTATGATTCAAGAAAGATACTATGAATATGCTCCTATGATTGAAGATGAACCCAGGCCTAGCAGCAAAGATACTGTTATTGAATAAATGTTTGATTGCATTGATGTCTCATGCAATGACCCTGAATCAAGCAGAGAAGAATCATAGATTACAGAAGAAGAAGACACACCTAAAGTTCCAAAATTCACATCTAGATACCACTCTAAAGATGATATCATTGGAGATCATAGCAACAATGTTTTGACCAGATCTAAAGCAAAAAGTATAGCAATGGATGAAGAGGTATGTTTAGTTTCATAGATTGAACCTTTAAGTGTTGAAGATGCTTGTAATGATTTTGATTGGAAGAATGCATTGAAAGAAGAATTAGATCATATAATCAAAAATGACACATGGGAATTGGTCCCTAGACCAAATGACAAAAATGTGATTGGAACAAAGTGGGTATTCAAAAACAAGATGAATGAAGATGGTATAGTAGTAAGAAACAAAGAAAGATTGGTATCTAAAGGATATGCGCAAAGAGAAGGTATAGACTACACTAATACATTTGCCCCTGTGAGTAGAATGGAAGCCATTAAGTTGTTTTTGGCATATGCAACATTCAAAGACTTTAAAGTTTATCAAATGGATGTAAAATCAGCTTTTTTGAATGGTGACTTGAATGAAGAAGTTTACATAGAATAGCTTGGAGGATTTAATCTCTCAGATAAACCAAACATGGTATGAAGATTGAAGAAAGCACTCTATGGTCTTAAATAGGCCCCAAGAGCTTGGTATGAGAGACTTGATGGTTATCTTACCAATATTGGATTCAAGAAAGGAGCAACAGATTATAACCTATTCACAAGAGAAACACCTGATGGATTATTGTTAGTTGCTATATTTGTTGATGACATTGTCTTTGGGGGTAACAAAAATCTCAGTAAAGCATTTACAAAAGAAATGTAGAATGAATTTGAAATGAGTATGATTGGTCCTATAAAGTACTTTTTGGGACTGAATGTAAATCAAACAGATAAAGGTATATTCATTAATTAGTCTAAATATGTGAAGGAAACACTGAAGACTTTTCAAATGGATGATTGTAAGTCAGTATGCACTCCCATGATAATAGGAAGCAAGCTTTCAAAAGATGATGACACCACAACAGTTGATAAGAAATTGTACAAATCTATGATTGGTAAAATCATTTATCTAACTCAATCTAGACCTGACATATCTAATGCAGTTGCCATTGTTGAAAGATTTGCAGCTGAACCCAAGCAAAATCACCTAATGGAAATCAAGAGGATATTCAGATATCTAAAGGGAACTATAGACTATGGTTTATGGTATCCTAAATAAGAGAATGTACAAATTCATGTGTATACAGATATAGATTGGGAAGGTTGTATTGATAACAGGAAGAGCACTTCAGGAGGAGCAGTATTTCTTGGAAACAAGTTGGTTTCTTGGATAAGCAAGAAGTAGAACTATATTTCTCAGTCAACAATAGAAGCCGAATATGTTGCAACAGCACTGAATTGTTCAACCATGGTTTGGATCAAACAGATGGTTAAAGACTTTGGCATTCAGGTTGATTATCCTATTTTTATTCACTGTGACAATACTAGCACTATCAACATGTCTAAGAACCCTGTGATGCATGCAAAGACAAAACACATAGAGATCAAGTACCATTTCTTAAGAGAAAAGGTTACAGACAAAGAAGTTAAATTGGTCTATGTAAGCACCAAAGAATAGTTGGAAGATATTTTCACAAAGCCCTTATCAAAGGATAATTGTGAGTATCTCAAGGAGAAGTTGGGAGTAATTCCCTCTCCTGAGTCTATTTAGAAGAAGCAGCAAAAACATCAGTCATTACGTGACTGATGAATGGTTGACTACTCTAATTCTAGAGTAGTACCTATACCTAAAGATCTATGATGCCCTTTTCCATTGATGTCAAAGGGGGAGTATATAGTAAGGGGGAGTATGTACTCAGGGGGAGCATATACTCTGGGGGAGTATATACATGGAACAAAAAGACAGATAGAGGAACTGCAATAGTTTAGAGAAATCTTTTGATGAGGATATTGAGAAGATTGTAAAAGAAAGAGGACACCATGAAAAAAGGATGTTTTTGATATCATATGTTTCCATCAATGTCAAAGGGGGAGATTGTTGGAGATTTGATTCTGAGCAGTTGATTGATTGTATGTTTGTCATTGATGACAACATATAATACACAGTAGTAATTATGTATGTACTTATTAGAATGATGATGTGAAGACTTGTGTGGATAGATACATGTTTTTGACATGTTTATTATGTTATTTTCATGCACACATACCTAGATATGATTTTTCAGTAAAGTTATGCAATTCTCTTATTGGCAGTTACAGTTCTGGAAGTGTAACAGTTTAGGGCCGATGTATATAACATGTTTCTTGAGTTGCATCTATCTTCAGGATATGTGTGTGTATATTCATGGTTAGTTATGAGTTAACTATATTTGGTTAAACATGCCTATCATATTACATCAAGATCATGTTGTTTGAGTTGATTTGGTGAAGCCGACTCAGTGAAGCGTAACGTCTATTCAGTTTGACTTGCGTGGACTTAATATTGTTTGCATGCTTAGTTAAGCCAACTAAGGTGTTGTTGAAGTGTTTATAAGAGCTGACATGACCTTCTAATTTGGAGAAGATACTTATAGTAGTTTGTTTGTGAACGCTAAGTGTGAAGAATATGAAAAGAGAAGAAAGATGTACAAAGCAGATTATCAGAGTTGGTTCATTCATCAAGAGTCTATGTGAAGAAGAAGTGAAAGATTGTAATACAATGAAACTGATCAAGATAGTAGGTCTACTCTACAATTCATCATCATATATAGTGCATATCTATTATACAGAAGGTTGTAGCCTTCACCATCAAGCAGTGAGCTTTTGGTTAGTGAGTCCACCACCCCTAACAGGGTTATTTGTAAAAGACTCCTAACAAGGTCTGACTCTTAACCAGGTCACTATACTTATTGCATTGTAATGTACAAATCCTAACAGGGTTGAAATATCTTCTAACAGGGATTACTACAAACAAGTATAGTTTATTGTGGGTGCTAATTCCCACCGGGGTTTTTACCATTTGGTTTCCCCGTAATCAAATTGTGTGTTGTGTATTGTGTTATCTAATTAAGCATTTACTTTGTTGTATTATGAAGTTAAGGAAGTAAAAGAACTAAAGTTACTAATAACTGATTCAACCCCCCCTCTCAATTATCCTTTGGGACTATTCTAATAGAAACTATACAAGTATTGTCCAATGTAGGTAATATTTTTAAAGAAGAATCCAATCAAAGAGTAGTAAATGAAGATCCTCCTATGGCTTATTTTGGAACTAATATTTCTCAAAATGGAACATAAGTGGATCCATTTTATCTCACTTTGATGATTAACAATAAATTTCTTAAGAATTTTATGATAGATTCAGGAGCAACAATGAGCATTATGCATGCAAAAGTCATGAAAGAACTTGGAATGAAAGTGGACACAAATTATGGAAAATGCTACGCTATGGACAATAGGTCTATACCCATTGTTGGTATTATGAAAGATGTGGAATTTAAATTTCCTACTTGCCCTGAAATGTCATATAAGACTGATATTACTGTTGTTGAAGTGCCTAATTATTATGGAATGCTTTTATCTAGACAATGGTCTAATCTAGTAGGTGGTTATATCCAACTAGATTTGTCTTATGCTACTATTCCAGTGAATGGCAGGGAAGTAAGAATTAATAAGGAACCAAGATCTACATATATTACCAAGGGAGACATTGGGGTGGAAAAGATAAATTTTTTCCATTTAGACATGGGCAATTTTTAGGTAAGTATTACTAAACCAGTATTGAAAATTGATAGTTCCATTGAAGTGCATTTGCAGGAAAATCAAGATAAACTTTGGCAAATGAATTTTGATGGAGCATGCAGTAAAGAAGGTAATGGTTCTGGGGTCACTTTTGTGTCCCCATGTGGTAAGATCTTAAAATTTTCCTTCTTACTTAATTTTGAATGCACAAATAATGTTTCAGAATATGAAGCATTAATTCTTGGTTTAAATATTGTAAACTCATATGGTATTGAGATTCTTTCAGTTTGTGGTGACTCTGAATTAATTGTTTCTCAAGTTAGAAATAGATTCATCAATAATAATCCTAAGTTAAAACAATATAGAAATATGGTTTGGGATTTGATTGAATTCTTTGATGTATTTTCAATTAAGTGGATAGAAAGATCAGAAAAATTTCTTGCAGACTTGTTGGCTAAAGTAGCTATCAAGAAGATTGATGTCCCTTTTGATGAGATTGTGCAGGTGGAGATGAAAAATAGACCATCAGTTCCTGACAATGTGCAAAATTGGTAAATATTTGAAGATGATAGAGATCTCCTAAAATTTTTAATCAATGAAGACGAGTATGAATATCAGTGCATAGACTGGAATGGTTATGTAGAGAACCATGATGGAAAGGAAACCTTGTTTGGAAAAGAAGTTGTTCAGCTGAAGACAAATAAAATTCCCAAAGGTTTGGAGCACTAGAAGGAGTATTTGATGATCAAGAAAATTTCAAAAGGGGTAAGATAAGTAAAGAATATGAAGAGATTGAAAAAATTAACTTGGGAAATGATCTTACTCCTAGAGAAGTATTTATAGGAAAAAGGCTCACTCCGAAGATCAGAGTTAATTTGATAAGTTTGTTAAGAAAATATAGGCACATCTTTGCATGGTCATATGATGATCTTAAATCCTACCAAGAGGATTTATTTCAGCATGAAATCCATCTGAAGCCAGATGCAAAGCCTTTTAGACAAAGACAACCTCCCATAAATTCAATGTTAGCTCCTAAGATGAGAGAAGAACTTGTCAAAATGAGGGATGCAGGAATAATTGTGCCTATAAGAAATTCTACATGGGTATCAAACTTGGTCCCAGTTAGAAAAAAGAATGGAGATATAAGGTTGTGTGTTGATTTTAGAAACTTAAATATATCTTCCTTGAAAGATAATTATGCTTTACCTAATATGGAATCTCTTTTACAGAAGGTTACTGGAAATGAATTATTGTCTATGATGGATGGGTTTTCAGGGTATAACCAAGTGAAGGTCAAGGAATCAGAACAATACAAAACAACCTTTACCACTCCTTGGGGGACTTATGTGTATGCAAGAATGCCTTTTGGATTAACCAATGCAAGAGAAACTTTTCAAAGAGTAATGGATGTGGCTTTTGAAGGCCTGATTGATCTCATCATGGTAGTATATTAGGATGATTTAAAAACTTACTCCAAAAGGGCAGATGATCATTGCAATCACTTGGAGAAGATTTTTAAGAGAGCTTTAGAATATGGTATATCTCTAAACCCTAAGAAATATCATTTTGGGGTTACCGAAGGAAAGCTTCTAGGTCACATTGTATCAAAGGATGGTTTGAGGATAGATCTTGAATGTGTTGCAACCATAGATAAGATTCAGATTCCTAAAAATATTAAAGGGATCCAGTCCTTTTTTAGACAAATAAATTTTGTAAGAAGGTTTGTCCCTAACTTTGCAAAAATTGTCAAACCTATTGCTAAGATGCTTAAGAAAGGTGCAGGAATTAAATGGTCTAATGAAGCCATAGAGGCATTTGCTAACATAAAAAAGGCTATTAAGGAAGCTCCAGTCCTTGAAACACCTGATTTATCAAATCCTTTTCAGTTGTTGTCTTTTGCATCATATCATACTATTGCTTCAGTTATGTTATAGAAAAATGATGAGGGTTATGAGAAACCAAGAGCATTTTTTAGTAAAACTCTTCAAGCATCTGAATTGAATTATGATATAAGTGAGAAGTAGGCTTATGCTCTAGTTAAAGCAACAAAATATTTTAGGCCATATTTGGTAGGAGCTAAAGTGATAGATTATGTGCCAAATGTAGCAGTTAAAGATATAGTTAAGCAATCTAAAGTGGCAGGCAGAAGATGTAGATGAGTGAATCAAATCCAAGAGTTTGATATGGAGATCCAAATAAAAAAGTTGGTTAGAGGATAGGGTCTTGCTAAACTTATGGCTGAATCAAATCTTGAAGCAGTTCAAATAAATCAGGTGAACACTGATGAATCAATAGTAAGTATTGAAAAGTGTCCTTGGTATGCTGATATAGTGTATTTCCTTAAGCACATGAAATGCAAAAAAGGTTTAAATGAAAATCAAAAGAGGAAAATAAAGTTTCAAGCATATAGATATGTTTTGATACAAGGTGATTTATATTGGAAAAATAGAGAAGGTGTCCTTTTAATCTACCTAGATATGTACCAAGCTGATGCAGTTTTGAAGGAGTTACATGATGGAGTATGTGGGGGTCATTTTTTAGCAAGAACTACCCTCCATAAGATACTTAATGCTGGGTATTATTGGCCACGTGTTTTTAAGGACAGTTATACATATGTTAGAAAGTGTGAATCCTGTCAAAAGTTCTTAGGGAAATTAAAATATGATGGTGCATTACCCCTCATATCTTTGTCAACTGAAGATCCTTTCCAAATGTGGGGGATAGATTTTATTGATGAGATTGCAGATGCTTCTAGAGGAAAACACAAATGGATTCTTGTTGTGATAGATTATTTCACTAAATGGGTTGAATCCATTCCCTCTATACAAGCTACAAGCAAGATGGTTATAAATTTTTAAACAGAGAATATACTAACAAGATTTGGTGTTCATTGCAAGATCATTTTTGATAATGGTATGTGTTTTAGATCCAAAGAATTCTCTGATTTTTGTAGTAATTATGGTATTAACGTGTCATATTCTTCCCCTTACCATACACAAGGGAATGGTCAGGCTGAATCAAGTAATAAGAACAAAATGAAAATCATTAAGAGAATGTTGAGCAATAACAAAAGAGCATGGGATTCCAAATTACCTATGAAACTTTGGGAAGATAGGATAATGGTTAAGAAATGTACTAGATTTTCTCCTTATGAATTGGTATATGGAAATCAAGCTAAGGTACCATTCAATAATCTTCTCCCTGTATTCAAATTTTTCAGAGAGGAACAACTAGAAGACATGGATTTTATGGGAGATAGGATGGATCAGCTTATGGAATTGGATGAAATCAAAATGGATGCACAAAGAGAGAATGTGAGGAAGCCGTTGTAGATGAAAACATTACATGATAAGAGAACTAAGGACAGAAACTTTTAGAAAGGAGATTGGGTGTTATAGTGGAATGCTAAAGATCAAGATAAGGGAAAACATGGCAAATTTGAAGCTTTATGGCTTGGACCCTACGTAATTTTTGATAATGCAGGATAAAAGAGTTACATGTTACAAGATACAAAGGGTCATGTTCAAAAATTTCAAACCCATTTTCAGTATTTGAAACCATTATTCTCCTAAAACAGGAAGTATTCCTAACCCTGCATCTTTTGCTTCTAAGTTTTTGTTTTGCTTTCATGTTGTTCTTTGTCTCTATTTTTGGTCTACTTCTCTAGAGATAGCTGAGATCTTGTTGTATCCAAGTATGAACACACATCTCCAGAAAGAGCCACTGGTGTAACCCAAATTTACAATCAAATTTGAATGGCTAAACAAGTCAGGGAAGTGTTTTCTGCAATTATTATTTTTTATGCTTGTATTTCCTCCTTCAATTCATAATTCATTGTTGCAATAATTTTTTATTATGCATTTATCTTACTTAATTTCTTGCATTTATCTTTTAGATTGGATATGTTTTATGTTTTAAATGGTTGCATATATTTGAATTCATAAATATATCCATTATCCTCCTTTTCTCTATCTCTTATTTACTTTAGTATATTTTTATGACCTTGGTAAGGAATATTCTCTTTTTATCCAGCACCCTTGAAAGTGTTTTGGTTGTGTGATATTGTGAGGAAAAGGAATATGTTGTTTTCATCTAGAGACTTCCCGCTAGCCATTGGTTCATGTTTTGATTGAAGGATATTCGCTAAGTCTCCCATAGTAACCCAGAGTTAGCAAAAGATTCAGAGATCTTTTGACTTAGTGTATTTCTAACCTGTAGATGTAACTTAAGTTCATGCTAAGATGAGTTAGGTTCCTTTCTATCGTGTTATCTCTAGATCAAAATGGAATATCATTTATGGCTCAACGACTTGATGAAATCCTTTAGTTTCATGATCTCAGAAGCAGAGGGAATATGCTTGTATCATTGAGAGATTAAACCTAGGCAGTTGATCATGATCAGATACAGTGGCAGTCTCCAAGTATCATTATGGTGACAAAATATTCCATATCCTCTAGTGACTTTGAGTTCTCCTTCAATCATTGAGTCTCCAAAGATATTCAAAAGGTCAAAAAAGTTTATGAGACTTAGCGATAGCCGTCGATGCAAAGAAGATCTTGTGGTTGTCACCAAGTCTCGTGAGGAAACCATAGTTAAGGAAAATGATTGGAGATCATGAGACTTCTCAGTCGCCAAGTCTCCAAAGAAAACCAGAGGTCGAGTTGTAGTTAAGGTCAAAACCATGGATTAAGGTAAAAAGAAGACAAATACCTTTTGATCGGATGGTCAATGTAATGGCTTAAAGTTAAGATGCATGGTGATTACCCATTAAGACATTACGCGATTGCAACATGTGTCCCAGCCCCACTGAAAGATTAAATATGAAGATCTTCGGTAGTCAGGTGATCTCCAAAAAAGGTTTGAAAAGTAAAATTAATTCAACGATTAAGAGATAAAGGTGCAGTCGCCAAGTATCTAAATAGAAACCAAGAGTTTAAAAGGAGTTGTTCAAAGCTTGAGTCACCAAGTCTAAGAATGAAACCATGGTTAAAGGGTTTTAAAATGAAAATGAAGTGATCTGGATGAAAGATAAAGATAAAATACATGCAGAATTCCATTGATATACCTTGTAGAAGTTAAAAAGATATCAGAGATCTATAACAGATTATTAACAAAATATCTGATTATATTATCTCTTTGGTCGATAACTGTTTCTGAAGGATGATAAGTCATTCTTAAATGTAATTGTGGTTGTTCAGTTGTTGATCTTAGGGATAAGGTTTAGTTAGATGAACCGACATGTTGATCTAAAGCTTGTATGAATCCTTTGTATTTTATATAAATAAGGATACCAGGATCAATGCGGGGGGTCTTGATAGTTTTTGGTGATATTTTCACCATTTTCAATCAGGTTTTTAGTTTTGGTTACAACTGAACATGGATTCTTATGTACCTATTTTTCATAATCAATAAAAGATAAGTGTTTTTTGTCTCTCTTGGCTCAAGGTTTCAATTCTCATTCAGTTTGTCCTTTGAAATTATTGAAGGAATTTGAATTTTTGTCTTTGAGTTGCTTATGCAGAAGAGTTATTGTCTCATATCATTGTTTGAATATCAAGAAGTGTGTGATAACTTAATTTTTTTTGGCTTCTTATTCATCTAGTCTCCCAACCATAGGAGTTAAACTCATTTGAACTAACAAGGATGAAATATAGACCTTAATATTCTCTGTATCTAAAGCAGTTAGATAGTTGATGGTTGAGTACCGTCTTGCAAAGTTGTACATAGGATTGAATGTTGCATTGACTCTATTGCCCAAGTTGATATAGGCACTAATCTGATTGTTATTGAAGATAGACATTTGATTCATTATTTCATGTTTTTGAGATATTCTAAAATTCTTTCATTTATATATACATTTTACAAATCATTCTTTACAAATCTCACAAAGCATTCAGTTTTGCAGTTTTATCTTACAATTGATTAAAGTTTGATTCCTTTCAAAGTAACTTGCCATACTTGTGAAGGAGAGATTTAACTGTACTTTATCTACTATAAAAAGCCTTAAAGGATAATTTTAAGGTGTATGCCTACTATCCTTGGTTCTACAGAGCTAGAATTGCAGAATTTTCAATCTTTCCTTGAGGTTAAACTTGTTAGTTGGCCAAATCACTTGGGTTTCCCACCGTTGGATTGGCAAGTCCATAGGAAATCCAATCTGCTAATTTGAGCACCAACACATATCTTTCTCCTTGATAATCAATATCCTTAGTACTAATGTGTAGTAATATTTCATATGTCAAGGTACAAGTTCTGTTTCTTCTTCTTCATTATCACTTCCTTTGTCAAAGATTGGACCATCTCTTGAGGTAGGGTGTTATGGATTGTTATTGAAACTAACCCTATTTTGTCTTTGGTGCCTCTGAATTCCATGTGTATAGGCTCAATGAGTCCTTTTCCTTTATCTCCTAAAGGTCCCTTCCCTTTGTATTCCATTTTTTTAAGAAGGTTATAAACTTTTCCATACTTTTCTAGAGATATCTCAACATGTTTTACCTCATTCTCTCTCTGTTCCTCTTTATAGAGCCAAGCCAAAACTACTTTATTTTCCTTTTCATTATCTCAAGAAGTAGAGGTTCTAACCATACCAGTAGGTTTATGAATTTCTCATTCTCTTGATGTCGTAGGTGTGAAAGATGAGGAAGGTTTCTCATAAGATCTTGGAGACACATGAATGTTAGCCAATGATGGTGTCATGTCTAGTTTGTATTCCCCCATGCTAGTTTTGTTCAATTTTTTATTTTTTTCCAAAGATTTGCATTACCATGTATTTAGAGATTTTAGGCAGGAACTCTTTAGGGACTTCCTTATTGTGAGGAACCATATTGTCTACTTTACCATTGTTTCAAGTGTAGCTTGAATCTGCAAGAATTGTCACTTCTACCCCATTATGTGGGAACTTGATACATTGGTGGTAAGTAGATGGCACTACTTACATTTCATGTATCCAAGGTCTCCCTAATAATATGTTAAAGGCCAATGGTAAATCAAGAACTTGACAAATCACATTGCATTCAATTGGTCCTATTCTGATTGGTAAAACAATGAGCCCATTTGATGATCTTTCCTCTTCATCGTAAGCCTTGATGGTTATCTTACTTCTTGAATTAATTGTTTTTTCTGAAAGACCCAATTTTTTGATTAGATTGAGAGTACATATATTCAACCCTGCACCTCCATCTATCAATACATGTTTTACATGGGATTTGTGAATCAAGAATTCAATGTGAAAGGGGTTGGTTATGTGGATGAGTCAAGGATTTGTCATGTTCTTCTAAAAAGGAGAGGTAATGTGGAGCTGATATGTCATTGACCATCACCTAGAATTTGTCCACATCTATGTCTTTTGGAATATTTTTGGAATATAGGGCTTGTTCAAGAACTTCCCTATGATATGAAGAGATCTTTAATAACTCAAATATAGAAATTTGAGCTGAGGTCCTTTGCAATTGGTCTACCAAGTTATAGTTAGTAGATGGTATAGTAACTATTTGTCCTTCCATTGATGGTTTAGGAATTGTGACAATAGGTGCTTTAGAGGATGTTGCTTGTTTATATGAGGAGTTAACTCCTTTAATTGTGACTTGTGCTTGGCTTTGAGTTACCACATTCAGATGGGTTGATTTGTCTTTGGCACCTTTGATAGTGATCACATTGATTGATTCAATTTTGATGTCCAACATATTGATCGCATTATTGTTATGAGAGTAGGTGTAATTTAGCTTCCCCTTTTTCATAGTTAGGGAATGGTTTGTTATATGTCGTGTGATCTTCATTAGAGTTATGTCCTTCCACTTTGATCTTGCCTCCCTCAATGAGGTCTTTTATAATCTATTTGAGCTTGACACAGTCATTAGTCTTATGTCCTTTGTTTTTGTTTAAGTCACAATAGGCATTATCATTCCACCACCTTGGTTTAAATTTTGGTTCCCATGGTTTTGATTCCAATATCATGAGGAATTTTTTACGCAAGAGTGTCTTCAAAACTATCTCAAGAGGTTCTCCTAATGGAGTAAATGTTCTTTGAGGTCTATAAGTCCATGGTTTACTCTTTTTGGTATCATTGTTTTCTCTTGGTATTGTGGTTGTTAACTTAGCTTCTTTGCTTTCTTGTAAGCTATTTATGAGATTGAACAAAGCTAGTTTAGCGTTTGCATTTGATTCTTCCACCACTCCATAACTAACAAAATTCTTCTTCTTGTTCCACCATTTAGGTTTGTTGTTATAGTTGTTAGATTTATTGTTAGTTTGGAGTGTGATTTCTTCTTTCTTGACCATAGCGTCTTCGACATGAATAAAATTCTTGATCATTCTATCAAAACTAGGAGAATCTTGCATTTGTAAAGAATAGTTCATTTTGGGTACTAAGTTATTGATAAAGATTTCCATATTTTCAGATTTGGGTATTCCTCTTGAGTACCTTGCAAATATTCTCCTCCACCTTTTTAAAAAGTGTGTAAAGGATTCACCCGTTTGTTGTTGCAAAGATCCATCATGGTTACGTTATGTTGTATGTTATAGGAGTAATATTGGACAATTCGTTGAATTAACTCCTCGAAAGATTGCACACTTGGTGTGAGTTTGGAGAACCATTCTATAGCATTTCCTCATAGAATTCCCAGAAATAGCCTCACTAGATAAGTTGGTTCATGCATGTACTCTATGATTAGGGCACAAAATTCTCTAACATGATCATGTGGATCTATTTATCCTATATATTTATTGTATTTGGGTTGTGCCATGTTTGGTGGAAATAGAACCATGTTAATACTCTTGTCAAAAGGAAATGGACATATGTGTTCCAAAGAGTAATTCTTCATTGGTTTAGTCTTTTCTTGCTTGAGTGTTGCAAGTTCTATTTGCATTTACTATAATTGCTTGGAGAGTAATTAAATAGGTGTTTGTACTTCTTGTTCCTTAAATATCTCAACATCATAGTCTTTAGGGATTTTGACTCCAAGAGAAGCTAAATTTAGGAAGTATTTCTCTTTGTCTTCTCCTATGATCTTTTCTAAGGTTCTTTCAAACCTTCTACTTTGTTTGAGTTTTTTGTACTCCTCTTTTGATACATCTTCCTCACTATTGGAACCAGAAAAAGGATGACCATGATGTATTTCTTCTTGACTTTCTCTATTGTCATGGTCTTGGCTCTATTCATCAAAAGCCACACTCCATTCATGATTAGGTGCATCCATTTCAGGTGAATCTTGATCAAATAGGGGATTGCAAGATGTCTCTCCTTTTTTAAACTTGTGTAATATAGGAGGTCTCTCTGAGTTGTCAACAAGGTATTGTTTACATCTTGTGTTAACCATGAAATCTGGGTCTCAACTTGTCAAAGGTTTTCCAATAATCTCAATAGGATTTCCAAATTGTCCAATAGGTGTGTCCAAGTTGTGAAAGAGCGTATGTATTTGTTTAGAGTGAGTGACTCCACCATCAGAGGGTTAGAATTCCCTGACAGTGGGAAGGGAATCAAGAGGTTTTGTTGAGTGAAAAGACCACACATTTAGGGACCAATTGTGAGAATCCAAAAGGACATGCAAGGTAGAATTCCAAATAAGTTGTAAAAAAGTGATAGGTGGACCAACAAGAGCAACATGACCAAACTAAAGATCCAAAAGGGTATCCAAAAATACTAAGTTTTTGAGGGTGACACATGTGCAAGTACCCACTATCCTAAATGTGACTCCCTAAATACGAGCTTTGATATACAAGATGCAAGTTCTTTCTGACTAGATGCGAGCTTATGTAGACTAAATGCAAGCTTCTTTCCCACATGTAAGCCAAGAATTACTAAATGTGATGAATTTCCCTAGATGTGAGACTATGCAACCAAATGCGACATGAAAATAACCATATATGAGCCTTTGATGGTTTTGCAAGTTTTGTGTTAATTTGTCTCGAAGTACGTTAAATTTTATCTGACAACAAAGTCTGTCTAAGACTTTCCAGAGAGTTTTTGAACAACATGTAAGTCAGTGAGGTGTAAATGTTGCTTTTTTTGAGGAATTTATCTTGTTAGTGCATTTTAAGACACATCAAGCAATGTTAATTATATGACCAAACACATCCCTATTCCCTAGATTTTAGGCATAGAATGAAAATATTTTCTCGTAGACTTAGGTACACACTCACATGATAATCAAAGTACAACCATCACCAAGCACACAATGGCTCCAATCATGATGTCGTATTAGCTGATTCAAAACACAAGTGAGGGCACAAAATGACGAGTATCTTGGGGAAATTACTATTTTCCTTACACAAAGATTATCACCCTTTCAGAGATAAAATGGGTTGTTTTGACTAAAAGTATTTATTAATTATGGATATTCATTTGCAATCATCCCCCATAGAATTGCACAAGGCAAAATTGAGGCGTATATCCCTATGAGTACTCAAATGTGTGTAGTCTCACAAGCAATATTCAATTCAATCTGCTCCACACACACCTAAGCATGTCCAAGGAATGATGTTGAAATTATAGGGACAAAACCAACTACGTCTTCCGAGGCTTTGGCCTTCAAGGAAGCATTTTGTTTATAGTGAGATGGAAGGGCTGGCGTTCACCTATCCTCACTTGGGTCATTCCCAGGAGATATTTTCCTCAACCGATAGACCCTCTAATGTTTTGAAAGGAAGAAAGAGGATTGGCAACTTAGGAGTCTATATATTTAATTATTCAAAAGAAGAAGAGCATACTCTCATATTCCATGTTGTTTTCTTCTATAAGCACATTAAGCATGTTCATTTCCTCAAATTTTATAACTCAAAACTTAATTCCCCCATAATGAGTTTCTGATTTTCCAACTTGCAAAAAGAGCATAATCCTCTAGTTTGACCAATAAATGTATTTACATCTAATTATTTAAGTGCCTATTTTAATAATTGACAAAATATGTGTAAGAAAAGTTTGATTGTTCAATTTCCCTAAATTTAGTAAATTTTCTTGTTCAATTTCCCCAAATTTAGTAAATTTGCTTGTTCAATTACTCCAAATTCTTATCAAATTCTACGTTGATTTTTGAGTTTCTAATTTTCCATAAAGGAAAAGAGAATAATCCTCTCATCAATATAATAAATGGAAGAAAATGTGCTTAAGTTTGAAAATTTGCAAAAAATGAGTTAGGTTGAACACTTTTGGTAACCTGCAAACCACTAGTTAGTAGTTTTCTTCCATCTTTTTCTAAAAAAAGTCTTTGATAGCAATTCGCAAGAAATTGTTAGGTTGCTCAACATCCAAAAATAGTTATGTTTTGCAGATTAGTAATCAAAATTTAAAATTTGCAAAATAGTTAACCAGATGTAACTGCATTTACTAAATGCGATCCAAGAAATGCAGGATGCGATTAAGGATCCTGAAAGTGAGCCTTTGCAACTAACGACAATGCAGAAATTTCTAGATGCGAGCCTTAACGAGATGCAATTTGAGATTCACTGGATGTGAGGCTCTTTCCTAGATGCAAGCATTTGTAACTAAAGGTGATCTTTTTTTACTAAATGTGACTCTGTACCTAAAAATAGAGAACATAAATGAGTGAAAATTGACTTATAAATGAGGAGAAATCTAAGGATTTTCCGCACGATGGGCACCAGAAATGTGTGTGTATTTATTGTACCTACAAGCTACAACACAACACTTCAATATGTCATTATATTAGTGATAAAAACATGAAAGATTAGAGGAAAATCACATAGAAACCAATAAAACTGACATATTTCTTCCTATCTAAGAAGAGTATGATAAATGCTATAATTTCCCTCAGATTATGCATAAATCAGCGATATACAAGCTTAGAATGGAAGATTCAAAGAGACTGCAAGCTAAATGCAAAAGCAAAGTTCATTTTAAGTGCACCAATGAAATATTATGAAATTATGTATATAATGAACTAAGAATGCATTTAGATTTCCAAGAAATTAGAGTAGCATAAGATTACTTTCAAATTCTAAAACTAGGGGCTCTTTGAGCTTCAAAATTCATTCATTTTATAGAAGAATTTGAGGAATGAGTGGTTAGGGTTGATTTGTGAAGAGAGGTGGAGATTAAATCTTTGGTGATCCATGTGAGTGATCCAAGTGATTTAAATCTCATTGGCTAATGAATTTAATTTCCATTTTGCAAGTGAGGAGTTGTAATTAGGAGATTTATTTAATTCCTTATAATTAATTACTTTAGCCAAGTATTTAATTATTTTGATTTGATTAAATAGGCCTATGTAATTAATGTGAGTTAGTGATGAAATCACTTTGATTTTAGGAGATTAAATTGATTTTAATGAATTATGCCAATATTTGAGTAATTGTCTTGTCATAATTAGGAGTATGATCACACTTAGGGAAAATAGGGTCTCGGGTTAGAGTAGGCCAAATTAGGGTTGGTACAACTGGTAGCTAGGGGTGCACTCACTTGGGGGCCCATCATGTTTTGGGTAGATTGTTTACTAGCTTGATTGCTGAGCTATTTTGGGTAGATACATTCTTCGTTGATGTCGTGGTTGTTGATGATGGCAGAGACAAGACTTGAGATACCATAGGATTCATTTGAGAGTTTTGATTTGTGCTTGGTCTTGCTAGTGGGTTTTCAGGCTATATCATTGATACATTAAATTCAATGGGGAGTTTGACTCCCTTTTTTATCAACATAGCTAGAAATCTTTCAGGGTTTCTTTCCACAATAATATCAACCACTTGCATGGAATAAGCATCTTTCTCTATGTCTTCAAGCTCTTCCTTTGTGACATCTTGAAATATAGTTGGTCTATAGGAACCATGAGGAATTATATGCACATTCTCAATTTAGAGAGTGAGATTAGTGTTTTTGAATGGGTACTCCTCTTACTCTTTTTCCCATGGGGGAAATGGTTAATGTAGGATTCATCTAGTTGGGTTCTATCTTTTGACCTAGTATAAGGCCCTCCATTATTTATGAAAGATATGGTGTTGTATAGTCAGAAAATGGAAGCACTTCCATGGTAGACTAGTTTAGCCTTCCGGTTAAGTGGTTTGGGGTCATGTCAAGTGCCTTGAGTGGGTTCTTGACTTTGATCTAGATTTATCCCCCTGTTCTGCCCCATTTCCACTCTTTCTAACCTTTTTCTGGCAACCCAGACTGAGAAACTGGGACTTTGGTCTTGGGGTCTAGGTCAACCTTTTTGGGTCAAGGTCTACCTTGACCTTGACCTAGGTCAAAATTGACCTTTTTTAGGTCCAAGGCCCAAATTCTAGAATCTCAAGGTTTTTGGATGTCGGTCTTTGGAAAAAGTTAATTCCCGCTTTTAGGTCAGTTGTTTCAGACTTCGGGACAAAAAATCCTAAATTATATTTAATATAGAACCTCTTCTAGGGGAATGGGTCCAATTAGGATTTAATTCTCCTATGTAGGCCTCTCTATAAGATTGTGCCCTAATTTCATATAAAAGTAAGCTTTTCACTCTCATTTTCTCTTAGACTCTCTAACCATCATCAAGCCCAATTGCAAGAATTTTCAAAGACTTGAAGAGTGAATTCCAAAGGTGAAGAAACAAGATTTGAAGAAAGACAAGTAGACATTGAAGCATTCATCCATTCTCAAGCATCCATTTTTCATCAAGGAGATCCATTGGTGGCCATTGAAGGATTCAAGCTCCATGGAGCCCTCTTGTTGATTTCTCCATCTTAATTCCTCCAAGCCTCTTCCAATTCAAGAACCCATTCAAGATTGGTGTTGAAGATATATAAATAAATTTATTGAAGACATCCAATATTCTACATTCATTTTGCACTTCTATACTTGTGGATTCAAGGATTCGAATCCTCCACAAGGACTTTTACATGAGCAAGGTGATTTGTTTCATTTACTTTGTTTATTTCTGAAATTTCAATTATATATTTAAGGTTAGCTCCAAAATTGGGCTTTGACCAAGGAAAAACCCTACCCCAACAAACAACCCCATTTTTATTGTAGGTACAGGTTTAGAACAACAGATCAGGATGGAGATTCAGATACCCTTTTCAAAAAACTTTTGGGATCTGAAAGAAGAATTTCAGTCTGAGACTTTTGAGGTCGATTGTGACCTAGGGAAAAATAAAAAATTCTATAAAATGGTGACATTGACTTGAGGGTAAAAATTGGAACTGTCTCAGAATAGAAAAAGGTTTCTGGGTTTGTCCGTCTCTGCTTTTCTATTCCAGATCTGGCCTCAAATTTTCCAGTCAACACAGGCTTCAGAAAATAGCATTCTTTGGATCTGAAATATTTCAAGGTTAGTGTATTTCTCCTATTTCATTCAATTAAGGTTTTCAATTCATCTAAATCTAAAATACATCTAAATTAATCAATCAAAACCCGGGTACTTAAGATCTTCCTTCCTTGTTCTTGTTTCCAAATGATTGATTCAGTTATGCATTGATCCTTCCTTTTGGGTTAATCAACTTAGATCTCTCAGTTGCATATCTAAGGATAGAAGGAGAGTATCTTATTTACCCCCATACCATAAATAACCATATTCAAATGTAACATGTCTATGTGTCATCCATTTCTTATGTTACAAGTGTTATCTAGGTTTTGAACTAAAATGAGTGAAATAAAGAAAAAAAGGGATAACCTCTCGAGGAGAGTTTGAGTACCTATTTTTACAAGGGTAATTCTAGGCACAAATTTTGATTTCTCTTGATCTCAGATATTGGTGATGTAAGATATTGATTCTGACTCTTGCCTTAGATGAGACAAAGTCACTTATTGAGATTGATGGAGCTGAGATAATGAGATCAAGATAGTCTAATCTGAACTTTTGAACTATCAATGGTAAACAATAGTTGAACTGTCAAAGAGGGATAATCCTAGATTTTTTGAGATTCACACAAATTATTTTTTATTTCCTTAGATGTGTACATTGACCTTCCACATGAAATGGGGAATCTTTTTCAAGGTTTCAGACTAATAAAAATGCAGAGTTCTGACAGAGGAAACCAATTTGTTTTGATAGAATAAATGCATAGGTCTATAGTTCATTTGCAGAAATATTCTGGCAATTGCGGAAAAATGCAAGGTCAATTATGGTAAAATTTCAATGATTGCAACAATAAAAGGATCAATTGTGGAAATAAAGGACTAGATTGCGGTCAACTTCTGTCAATTGCGAAAAAGTGCAAAAGTATTGAAAAATAATTTTACTTGGGAGTATGTCTGATAAAATGATCTTTCTAGAACAAAGATTTTATTCTAGAATAGACTTTGGTTGAAACCCTAGACTTTGAACATGTTTGACTTGTTTTAACAATGTGAGATGTAGATTTTGTATTTTGAGAATTGATCACACAAGCAAGCACAATAGACATAATGTTTTGAAGACCCAAGAATAAAAAGTGTATGTTCTAAAACTTGTCCAAGTTGCAATTTTTTCACACAGTCGAAATAGAGACAGTTTTATTATCTAGGTCAATTGGCTTCAAGATACAATATTATAGGCCCAATGCTTTTAATGTTCATCAGCTCACACAACAATTTTCATGCTACTAGGACATGAAGATCCATGATGTAGGTGCCCGTGTTTTTTCCTTTCCCAGATATTTTTGTCATGCTAATGAAGATCTCTTTCATCAACACAATATCTTGGAACACATATCTTGGGAATCTTGGGGGGAAATTCTGCAATCCCTTGCACTATAATAAGACACTTGGTCAGAGGTGAAATGAGCAGGTCTCTAAATAACTAGGTTTTAGTAAGGTCCATGGAGTCTATCCAATTGGTTTTCTATGTGTGTGACTCACTTAAGAGCCTAGTTGACCATGTTGGATACTTAGGGATACTCCACCCAATCCAGGATATCATCAACACACCTCGCTCGAGCTTGGATAGATATAAGATAGAGATTTGGCCCAAATCTTTCTTATATACCAATTGAAATTATTATTGATTTAAGGTCATCCTCTGAGGAAGAAGCGCTTTCCCTAGACAAGCCTCTCTAAAAAAGTATAAAGGTTGTTATTCTAACATATTGTGCAAGTGCACCAAAGACTCAAGACACAAGGTTAACCATTTAAGCACCAAATATCAAATGTGAACTAAGCTATCATGCACGCAAAATAAATTTTAATCCCAAACCAAATGATGATTGCTTTTTAAATTTTAGATGCACTAAATTCAAAGATTCTTTTCCTTGTTCAATTGTTAACCACCACATTAATTTTATGCACCAAATCAAAAGATGAGATTGTGTTGCTCATTTTTAGATGCACTAAATTCAAAGACTATTTTACTTTTTCAATTGTTAACCACCATGTATATTTAAAGCACCAAAAAAAAAAAGTGAGATTGTGATGTTTTGCATACACTTTTCTTTTTAAGCACCAAAAAGACAAATTAGTTGATTTTAGTTTTGTTTTTTAAAACTGTTTCCACACCACAAGTTGTCAAGAAACTATTAGTACCGAAAAATCCTAACAATTAAAATGAATAATATTCAGAAACACCTGGATTATTAAGACCTTTAAGGCTCATGGTAACTTTGTATTTGGCTGCAAAATGCTTGAGAGAATTGATAAAATTGTTAAAGGATTCTCTTTGATCTTCAGTTGTGATTGCCCAAGATTTCCTTTTATTACATAGGGTAATGAGAAACTCTTCTTATGGATGCTTTTTGTGATCTAAAACCTAGGGTGTGTCTGATTATCCTTTTTGCTATATGTTATTTGTTCATTCCTTCCTAGAAACCGAGAAAAAAATTAGATCTGATTAATAAAATGATGAAACATAGAAATTGCAAAATTCTCTCGTTAGATGCAAAATTCTTCTATCAGATACAAAATTATCCTAGCCATTGTGACACAATTCTGCCAATTGTGAAACTATTCTATCGATTACGGCAATGTGCTGGTGATTGAAAAATTCTTTTGGCAATTGTAAAATTCCTCTAGTGATTGCAAAATATATCTATCAATTGTGAAAATTATTAGAACCAGAGACTGAAAAACTATAGAAACCGATTGTGAAATGCAATTGGCAATTGTAAAATTACAGAGATCGATTGCGGTAATAAACCAGCTGATCACGAAAAACTTTCATCAATTGTAGAAAACTTCTGTCAATTGCAAAATTACAATATTTATCGAAAAAATAAAAAAAAATAAAAGTGCGGTTGTACTACCGAGGCTGAAAGATCCATTTTGTCATCTGTAAGTGATTATCGGGTTGTTCAATTCACGTCGGGTTCACCAAAATGTATAGATCTAATCCCGCACACTCGATTGATGAGGGTTAATGGCACAGATTTAGAATGGGGGAAAGCAATCAAAACTACTAAGAACATATCTATGGACAATAAAATAACAAGAAATCAAAGAGGAAAACAAATGAATGTAAACCAAAATTCTCAAAGCTTCTATTGCTTCTCTCTAATCCTTCTAAAACACTAGATGAATGGTGATCAATATTAGTATCGACAATGTTTGTGAGTTGGGAGTGTTGAGAAAATGATATTGATATGATCACAAGAATTCTTGATGCTTCATAAGAATCCTACAGAGTAAGAGTGCACAAAGCTTGAAATCCTATATCCTTCAAATGATTGAGAAGGGTTGACTATATAGAATATGGAAAATGATTTGGACAGATGAGATTGATCCCAAAAATTGAAGGATGAATGATTAAGATCAAAAGGAACTGGAGAAACAATTAGTAAACTCCACCTCTTCAACTTGGAGAGAAGAGGGGATGTTTTAGTTAACTAAAAAGAAATCACTAATCTCCACATCTTCAATGTGAAGAGAAGAGGGGATGTTTAGTTAACTTAAAAGCAACTAGTAAACTCCACCTCTTCAACTTGGAGAGAAGAGGGGATGTTTAGTTAACTGAAAAGATGATTAAAAGTTACCTTTTTGAACTAGAGAAAGGATTTATTTGAATATTTAATTGATTTTTGAAATTAAAGTATTCAAACATGAGATAATTGAATTCCCTTTTGATTTAAATAGAATTTTTGAGTCAAATAAAATTAATTCAATGAAATTAATTTAATTAGAAGAATTAATTAATAAGTTTAAATATTTAAATTTAAACTTTAGGAAATTAAATTTAATTAATTGATAAAGATTAATCAATTAAGGTAAATTAATTAAATAAAATTAATTTTGAGGATATGATTAAATGATTTGGGGAATGGATTTTAGGAGAAATAGATGATTAATTAATAATTAAAAAACCATTAATTAATAGATGAAAATTAGTGATTTAATGTAAGGTCACAAGTATGTCCATTTTAGGGTGTCTACACCCAATACCCATATTCAATTATCCATAATGAGATATCATGAGTACAATTGTACTCAATTGAATGGGCAGTTATAAAGTGTTTGAATTTGAAGAATAGGCCATTTTTGAGAAAAATCATAGAAAAATAAAATGGACTTTTGTGTCAACAAAGTTGAATTTATTTATGTCAATTGTAACAGGGTATCCAAAAACAACGATTAGTATTCAGTGAATAGAGAAGGCTGAATTTATGTTTTCATGTTT
This sequence comes from Thuja plicata, assembly GCA_018584345.1. NCBI lineage: Eukaryota > Viridiplantae > Streptophyta > Pinopsida > Cupressales > Cupressaceae > Thuja > Thuja plicata. Next base: position 3,601,326 of record MU228015.1, read on the forward strand.
TAATATTAGGTAGAAGATAACCAAGATCATAAGGTTGTTGAAAAAAACATTGGAGAGGCAATTAGCATCACATCATTGAAAATTTTTTGAAGGTGGGGCAAATGGATCACCAAATAAGAACCAACTTACAAAAACAAAGAAATAAAATTGAATAAAAAATATTATCTTATAAATAGAATGTCAACTATGAGGAAATCTAATAGAAGCGTATAAATGAAAGCATAATTTGTGATTTACAAGGGTTTTGTGAAAGAACAATTGTCAATCTACAAACTAATATGTTTTAGATTAAATAGTTTACAAATGAGACTTGTAAAAGATGAAAAATAATAAATTAGATATGGATTTGAAAAGAATACAGGGAGAAAGAGAAGGCTCTAAGAAAGGTTTTATAAGAGTTGTCCAATCAATGACAGGTAAATGATCTGAAGATTGAAAAAAAGAGTAAGAAAATTTACATGAAAGCTTCCATGAATTTTATTAGTGTAAATTACTAGTACATTGGACAAGCTCAAATTTGAAGATCCTTTAACAAAGTTCAAGATCCTATTACTTTGGGAGAAAATATCAATTTTGTTTGGTTTGTTATAATGCACGGTATAAAGGTATGCACATCTTTTGATTCACATTTTATCCATATAATGTCTATTTGTGTTTATAATTTTTTCATAGGTAAAATGATAAATACCTCAAAGATATAGTTAGCATAAAAAGTAAATTAAAAAATTTAAAATTAAAGGTTAAAATTTTTAATTTAAAAAAATCTATGCAAGGGTATCATCCATATTCTAGACCTACTAAAGGATCCAATCATTTAGACCTCCATAATACATAATATATGTTTAATCAGTCAAAATATCATTAGAAAGGAATCCATTTTGTTTTTATCATTGATAAAATTTTTTATCAAAGAAGTTGTTATAAAAATATTTGTACATATAAAATCCTTGTTATATGTAATAACGAGCCAAAGTTTTTGATAAAGGTAAATATAGGTTTTGAATGGAAACCAAAACCATTTAGAACTTAAAGATGAAGATAGACAACAACAAACCTTACAAAATTGAAAGCTTGCTACACAACAAAAATTAGGACCCCAAGAAACCCGAAACAAAACCCAAAAATGGTTACAAAAAGAAGCCAAAAAATAGTTTCCAGCACATCTACCAGCTAACTACTAGCACAGAAAAGAAAGAGAAACTACTTTTTAATTTCCAAGGCCTTCTTAGCCTCTTTCTGCATATCTTCCATTTTGTTAATGGAATCTTTCAGAGCTTTCATCTCCTTAGGCATTTCAGGAAGTTTCCTTTTGATGTTGCTTCTTGTTTTGAGCCCCAGACCCGAGCTTCAAGCATCATCCTCCCTTGTGATAGTTGTGTTCTCTAGTATGCTGCTCTCCAAATATGCATACAATGCCCTTAAATTAATCACTAATAATTTAATTCCCCCATTGCTATATTTAAGAACCTCTCTGATAATATGCCCGTTGTGGCTTATTTTTTTCGTTCATATCTTTCATCTTCTCCTCAACCAAAGCATTAATTCAAGCCGTTGTCTCATCATTCATATTATTTTTATTTACCTTCATCAAAAGATCCTTTTCTAGCTTATCCAAGTTATCTTTAAAGGATTCCATGGCTTCTTCCATATCCTTCAGGTGCTGCTTCATTTCATTCATTTCCTTGCTAATTCACTTCTCCATGTTAGCGTCATGGTCCTCTTTGCTCTTGGGGATTCTGTCATCAATGTCAAACTTTAAATTAATCTGATTACCCTTTCCCTTTATCTTCTTTTTATGTTTTCTTTCTCCATCCCTGGGATTAAGCTGCTCATTCAAGTCATCCTTGTCTTTTCCCTCATTATCCATCTCCTCAGCTTTTTCACCTTTTTCCTCCTCTTGGTTTTCTTCTTTGTTTTCCCTATTTTCAACCTCATTTACCTCTTCTTCATTCTCTGTATCCAGTCTTCCTCATTCATAGTAGCCTCCTCCTCATACACGGGCTCCTCCTCATTCACAGGTTCTTCCTCCATGTTCTCCTCCTGTGTCATTTCTTCTTCATTCCCCTAAGGGGAGTGGATTTGGTCTTCATCTTCCTCATCTCTATCCATAATTTTCTTCTTCTTACTCCTTTCCCTCTTCTTTGAATCCACCTTTTCCCCTCGCATCTTGATTATCTTAACTTTCTCTTTAACCCTTTTTGGAATGGGTTCTGCGATATTATTCCTTGCATAGTCAGTGATTAGCAAAATTATCCCTTCATGCAGAAATAGATTGCTGGACTTTTTCGTATGCTCCAAAATATTTTTATTTAGAGAACTAAGCAAGAAAAATGGAGATGAGAATTTCTTGTTGTGTTTGAAATGGTTCACCAAGACAAAATGAAGATTGTAAATTTTAGAGTAGTGCACATCTAGAGTGAAGTACTCCATCATAATTTTCATAATGTTAGCCCATATACTCTTAATCTTCATAATGTCCACATAATCTCTAGACTCTTTACTCAGGAGCACTTCTTCATCTTCAAATTTGGGCAAAAGCTTGAAGGCTTGCAACCCCATGTGTTTGTTATCCCTATAAAATTTCATTCCTTCTGTGGATAGACCTGTTATCTTAGAAATAGTGTTCAACGTGAGCGAGAAGGACTTACCACAAATGTTAACCTTGTAATTAGCTCAGCCAGCCACAAATTTTTTGGTTACCTCTTTATCAAAGCTATGTAGTATTTTCATGTACGGAGTCACACCACCGCACTTCATCTTTCTCCATACTATTTTCTCCTATTTCCATTTCGTGCAGTCTAGTTGCTCCTCCCTTCTCAAACCTCCTCCCATTTTCTTAGAATTGTTCTAAACTTTCAAGGTTATATCTGTCGAGAAAACAAGACACTTCTAGTTTCTATTATTCAGGTTGCAAGAAATAACCCACAATCTGTGTGAGGTTAAGTCTTTCATGATTTTCAAAACCCTCTCCTGATAGCTATCATTTCCCATCATCTTAAGTGTCTTGTTCATCATTAATATTAGTATTAATAATTCCCTCCTTGTGATTAAGCTTATGGTACTTGATAAGACTTAAAATGTACATATTAAGATCCTCTTCTCCTTTCCAAAATTGGATGACATCATTATGGGCCTCCACGTTGGTAAACCCATCCACAGGCTTGTTTCCTTAATGGTATACATGGGAGATATAAGTTTCCTGAAATTTTTGGATAGTAGAATTAATTTTATCAATAATGTGGGAAATTGTCTAGGAAACCTCATTCTTTCCTTTAATACAATTTATTATGTTTAGGGAATCTCCCTCTAGCCAAATATTTGAACAACCCATTTTTTTTGCCAAAAGAACAACTTGAAGAGCTGCCTTAGCTTCTGTGACATGGTTTATTTGGATTCCTAGAGGAGTAGCCATAGCTCCCAGATAATTTCCAGCCCACTCTCTGATTAAACCTCCCACTCCAACCCTACCAGGGTTTCCTTTAGTTGTGCCATCAAAGTTTCCCTTAACCCATCCTATCAGTGGAGCAGTCCATATGGTGTTTTCTCTGGAGATAGAATATTTGTTTCTTTGACCCTGTAGATTCCAATTTACGATGTCATTGAAGTCTTGGGAGTTATTTCTAAGAGGAGAATCTCTTGAGAGAGCACATCTAAAATTTTCCATTAAACTTCTAAAGACTTGATTTGCAACATTATCGTAAGGAGTGAGTTTTTCCCTGAAAACTCTATTATTTGTCTCCTTACAAATTTTCCATGTGAAGTGGGGGAGAAATAAGTTCCAGAGAGATTTAATTTCTTGTCCAAGGAAATGAAAATACCATTATTTTACCAAATATTTAATATTTTGAGGTTTAACCCATTCCAAATGAATCTGTTTGAAAATGGAATCCCACACCTTTCTAGTATAGGAGCAGTGAATCATCATGTGATTACAATTTTTAGCTTTAGAAAAACACATGATACATCTATTGGACATATTAAAGCCCCTTTTGCAAAGGTTGTCCACTGTGAGGATTTTGTTATGAACAAGTAGCCAAAAAAACATGTTAATTTTAGGAATAAGCTTTTGGTTCCATACCTGAGAGCAGAAAGGATGGTCTTCCTGGGCAGAGAGAAGGGCTGAAGCAAAGGAGATAGAGAATTTTCCATTTTCCTCAAGGCCCCAAATCAATGTATCCTTCTCATTATCTCTTAAGAACTAGTAATGAAGTTTCTTATTGAGAATTTTGAGGTTATCATCAATAAAACCCAAATAAATCTAGTCCTCATTGATACAATAATTAGATACCAACTCCTAAACTGTCTCTTTACAATCCTAAATAGAAGATAGCCATTGCTGATTTTTATTAAGATCAGTTTCCTTCAGCCATTTTTCATTCCAAAATTTATTCTTCCTGCAATTTCCCAGCTTCCATCTAACCCCCTTCCTAACCAGGTTCTTGCCTTTACTGGTACTATTCTAGATGAAGGAACCTTGGATTTCTAAAGGATTCCATAAGGATTCGTCAAAGGAATTGAGATGATATTTACTCTTTAGGATAGTGTTCCATTCCTTTTCCTCTTCAAAGATTCTCCAGCATTGTTTAGCCAGGAGTGCCTTATTATTATTTCTTATACTTCTTATTCTGAGCCCACCATGTTTCTTCAGTTTGCATACCACATCCCATGCAACAAGGCTGAGCCTTTTGTTCTCTTCAACACCAAACCAATGAAATCTTTTTTGAATTTTTTCAATCAAATTAGCATACTTCTGAGGAATTTTGAAGAGACTAAGAGCGTAGACTAGAAGGTTTTGCAGAGTGGATTTTAGAAGTTGAACTTTTCCAGCTTGGCTCAAAGTCGCTCCTTTCTAGCCAACCAATTTATTGTGAAATCTGTCTAAGATGCCATTCCAAAAAGAATCATTAGGCTTTAGAAATAAAGGAAGGCCCAAGTAAGAGGCATGAAACATCCCTATCTTACATCCAAGAATAGTGAATATTTTTATTTGTCTTTCTTCAGGAGTATTACTGAAATATAAGGAACTTTTCTCCCAGTTAATGGATTTCCCTAAAACATTAGTATAGGTATTCAGATCTTTTTTCATATTCCTTTCTTCTTTCATAGAGGATTCCTCCATCATGATGGTGTCATCAAAAAATTGTTCATGCGAGAACTTCTGACTTGCAGAAGAAGGTTGGAGGCCAATTATCTGACCTTTTAATAACATACTAGTAATATATATCGCAAGGCTTTCCGCCATGATAGAAAAAAGGATAGGGGAAATAGGGTCTCCTTGAATCAAACCTCTAGAGGGATAAAAGAATTTTGAAGAGCCTCTATTAGAAATAACAAAGGAGGAGATAGTAGTAACTAGCTGCATAATTAGTCTTACCACATCCTTGTTAAAGCCACATGACAAAATAATTTTTGAAAGAAAGGACCAATCAACTCTGTCGTAGGCTTTCAACAAATCTAGCTTCATCAAGAAACCTTGTTTTTTGGAGGCTTCTAAGGAATTAATGTTATTTTGGACTACAATTATGGAATCTAGGATCTATCTCCCCGGAACAAAGCCATTCTCTTGGGGAGAAATCAGATTAGGAAAAAAGCATAGGATTCGAGAAGTGAGAACCTTAGAAATGATCTTGTATAAGGAATTACAAAGGCTTATTGGCCTAAAACCATCAACATTTTTTTCTCTTGGTTTCTTAGGAATGAGAGTTATGAAACTAGAATTGAGTTCCTTTACGATAGTTTTTGTACCAAAGAACTCTTTGACAACAGAACAAACATCTTTACCTGTTATGCTCCAAAAATACTGAAAGAAGAACAACTAAAAACCATCCATATTTGGTCACTTTTATCCCTCAAAGGAGAAAATAGCCTTTTTAATTTCATGATCCAAAGGAATGGCTTTAAGGAAGGCATTTGTCAGGATATCCACTTTACTGGGAATCATATCTAGTAATTTTTCCTAATCTTCTAGGTTAAGGTCATGGTCCTTTGATAACAGAGTAGCAAAGTACCCCAACATTGCTTCCCTTATCTCCTCTTCTTTAGTGATGATACCTCTTGTGGTGGATAAGGAATGAATCCTATTTATATCCTTGTGTTTAAGAGTGGTAAGATGAAAAAATCTAGTATTTTTGTCTCGCGACTTTAGCTAGAGAGATCTGGATCTCTGCCTCCAGAAAGTCTCCTCCTTAGCTATAATATTATGGTAATCCGCAAGAATTTGATTCTTCTGAGCTTTCATATTTTTAGTTAGTCCATTTTTTTGAATTTCCTCTTTAGTTTATTTTAGATCAATTTGGATCTCATTCTTAGACTGAAAATATCCCCATAAACATTCTTATTCCATTGTTTCACTTAAAATTTAACATTAGCCATTTTATTGACTACTTTAAACATTGCTATTCCATCCACTTTTATGTTCCACCATTCCCTATTTTTTTTTTCTCCAAGTCAGGATGATATAGCCACATCTTCTCAAATCTGAAAGGCACATTTCTTTGGCTTGAGAAGGGGCAAGTAGAAAAAGAGATGGGGAAGTGATCCGATCCAATTTTGGAAAGAGAAGATAGAGAAAAGGAAACTTTAGTATACAAATCCAGGGTGATGAGCACCCTATCAAGCTTGACTTGGATAAGATCAAGGCCAACTCTATGATTAGACCAAGTATATTTTATACCTTCTAGCTCAACATCCAATGATCCTTCATTAGAAATAAACTCCATCAAATCAACTGTACTTTCCACTTGGGTAATATTCCCCCTAATTTATCTTCTTGCTTCAGAGGGGTATTGAAATCCCTCATGATCATATAGTTGTTCTCAGTCCAGGTTTCCCTAAATTCATGCAACTTCTTCCGAAGCTTTAATCTTCCTGACTATGTATTAGGAGCATACACATTAATAAGAATCCAGGAAAAATTATCCTTAAGACTACAAAATTTCACTGTAAGAAAGTTTTTTTCTTCTTTTAAAAGTTAGCAATTGAAACAGGTTTGATTCCAGAAGATAGCAAGCATCACAGAGGCCCCTTCAAAACTGCTTCCAAAAATTCCCCCATTTTTTATTAGGTTTTTTTTCTCTATCTTTTCTTTTTAACATCTTAGTTTCTTGAATAATCAAAATATCTAGTTTAGAGTCTCTCACTATATTCCTAACTACATCTTTCTTATGAGGACCATTGAGTCCTCGAATGTTCCATGAAATGATCTTCATTTAAGGGTTGGACAAAAAACTTGATGGATGGTGAGTTGTTTACCATCCACTATATTCTATTTTTCTTCCTCTTTCCTCTGGATTTCATCAAATTTCCTTCCTCTTTCTTGTCTTGGAGTACTAGTATCTACTTTCTACTATCCTCTTGTCTAAACTCCTCCTTGCTTCTGAGCCCCATTCTTTTTAGCCGACTTCAAGATGGAGGTTCCAATCAAAGCACTCTCCATTATCTTCCCTGAATTTTTATTTTTTTCATTGGAAATAGAGTCTCCATGGGGATATCCAAAACCTTTCTTTCCTGATCATTTCTTTGGATCTCCCACCTTTATCCATGTATTGTCCTTCCCTTTTAGGTCTATCACTTCCTTATTGTCCATATTTTCTAGGTCATTTATCTCACATGTGATCAAAGGAGAATCCTTATTATTTCCATTTATTAGAGATTGATAATCCTGGTCTTTCTTTATACTAGCTTCCTGGCTATCCTCTATACTCTAAGAAGTTAAGACATTTTCTAGTCCTATCAAATACTCTTCTGCCTTTGAATCCACTATTGTTTCTTCTCCTTTGGGGGAAATCACACTATCTTCCACCCTTGCATCCTTTAGTGTTACTTCTTTGAGATGTTCCACCCTTTCTTCTAGACTAGTTAGTTCATTTATCCTTTCTTCTAACTCTTGTTTTTATGTTTTTTGTTCTTTTCTAGTTAGGATTTCCTCTGTTTGCTCCTGCTACTAGATCTCTACTTTCTCTTTAGAGTTACCTTTTGTCTTCTAGATCTTATTTTCTTTAGAGATCTTTGAATGGATGGTTGCTTCCTCTATTTTTTTCTTCCACTCCCTTCTCTAGCCCTTATTTTGTTCCTGCCCCTTCTTCTTTTTCCTTTTGAGGTTTTTGAGGGCATTGTTTTGCCCAATGACCAGATTTCTTACATGTGAAAAAAGAAAAGGGCAGAGATTCATATTCAACGTCTTTCTTCCATGACTCCATCTTTGAGTTCAGAGTATTAACTTGTGGAAGATCTGCATTTTTCTGAATGTTCACGCAAATCCTAGCATAAACTTGTCTATTCCTTGCTGCAGTCATTGGGTCAATAGAGAGAAGCTCCCCAAAGGCTCTAGCAATAGAAACCAAAATATCCTTGTGCCAATATTCCAATGGCATCCCAGGAAGACAAACCCATACTAGAGAAGTTGTGAAAAGATTGTCATTATAGTCAATGCTTGTCATCCAATTCTGCAGTGATAAAGAGGATTTACCCATCATCCAAGGACCTGGCCCTTAAATCTCCATTTCTTGTTCACAAAGGATCTAACTATGTCAATATTCGATCGTGGACACATAAAATTTCCAATCAAGGTAGAAGCCATGATTGACACAGTGTGATAAACAATTGGGTCAGGAATGATGATACCAAAATCTCCCTTAAGAGGATCAAATAAAATATTCACCTTAGGAAAAGATGATTTGCTAGAGGGTTTAACCCCAAAAAGACCTAACCAGTTTCCCTTACCTAAATTTGAGGAAAAGCCATGTGACTTACCTTCTAGCAGTTTTGTTGTCTCATTATTGACCAAAGGATTTTAAAATTTTTCCTCCTCTCACCCCATGACAGGACTGTCATCCTTGCTGGATGGAGCCAAGGTTGACCCACCAAATTTTTCATCATCATGTGATGATGATCTAGCACCAGATATTGGTTCCCTTGTCGTAGATCTTACTGTAAAACCTTCATCTCCTAGCTTCCCTCCTATGCTCGAATTCAAAAAACCTCCTCCCACCTTTTCTCCTCCTCCAGACCACTCCCACTCCATGTTTTCCTCAAGCCTTCTAATTTTTGTTCTTATAATAATGAGCCAAAGTTGCCACCTATATGAATTCAAGTTAATGATTGGTAGATAATATTAATTTTATTGATCCAATGGAGCTTGTTCTCCTTTCTAAGATGTCTTGGCTCAGTTATTTTGGGGTTTTTGATTATTTAATGGAGTAATCGGTGCAATTATATTCTATGTTTTCTTGTACACTAATTAATAACTCAATATCAATTAACCACTTGCATGTGAAATAAAATAGAATGATCAAAGTTGAAATTATATTTCAAGGAGAAATAGTGAAGCTACAAAATTCTCAAACATTTGGTTGATTCTTTATTTTTCCAAAATAAACTTAATTATTCCAAAATAAACTTAATTATTCCATGGCTAATTCATCAACTAAAGCCTTAGATTATGTACATATATCTTGTTGATTTCTTCTTTTTGAGATGTTATTATGTGCAAGGAAAAGTAATAGCTAAAATAAAATGCAATAAACAAGTTAAAGAATTCAACTATACTATGCACAACCCAAAATTCAATTTGCACAACCTTATTTGTGAATCAAGAGGAGCGTCCAAAAATATTAAACAACAAAATCAAATGAAACTTGGGTTCTGCTATTCAAAACCCCAAATTCAAATCCGTATAATCTTCTTCGAGGATCATCTAGAAATATAAAACAATAAAATCAAAGCAAGTGCAAATCTCATTCACATTTGCAAGGTAGCCATTTTGAAGAGATGTTTTAAAAATATACACGTTAGGAGTTCAATTTTAACTAAGATATTTTTTTAAAAGAATTGGTTTTTTTCTTTTAAAGGATTTTTCTTAGTAATTCGCTAATTGATTTTTTTCAAAACAAGAGTTGTGATATAGTTATCTATTGTCAAACATAGTTGTAGTGGAGTTTGTATTGAGATAATTGTAATGATCTAACCTTTGCATTTGTTTAAGAAATTTGGTCTATAAGCTATTTATATGAGGTAAAAAAGCTCCCTTCAATACAATATCTCATACAATAATTTAAAAACTAAATGAAAATAAATTATTTAATTTGACTTTTACTTAATTTTGTTAGTGTAGTAAAGCAAACAACACATAGAGGTAATTATATTGATCACTTAATAAATTTATATATTAATAATATTATGCTTATTAAATATCAATAATTTATTATGCAAATAAATATCAAATTTAAATTAACAGAGTTTTGGAGGCATGCTATTATAATCCATGCTTTGTTTTTCATTAATTAAGCAGATTGATAAGGGGGTTGACCCTTACAAAACCATAGCCATAGGGATATAAAGGAATGAACAACACTGACAAAGGTGTTGGATGTTACAAATCAAAGCCACAAACAACACACTGTCAGCAAAGTAAGTCACCTTATTTAGAAGTATCATTTGGAGAATAAGGGGGCACAATTGGCCTCATCTAGCATAGAGGCCAAGAAAGGCCCTTGAAAAAAAACATGGGACAAACCACATGGTGGGTAAAAAGGGATTTTGAAACATTCCCCAACTCTTCCCCTTGGAAAACACAAAAGTGTCTAAGACCCTCCTATTGAAACAAGCAACACTCGGACAAAAAATTTACCCCCAACATCAAAACTTATTTCCACCTCAATAGAAAAGGAACCCACCTCTATAGGATTAGATCAAGAATAGACCATAAAAATGAGGAGCACAAAGTTACACCATCTCACATTCAAACAACCACATAATGGATCTCACTTAGAGTTTCAAACCTCCTCTTTCACAAAGAAAATATCCATCTCCATAGAAGACGCTTCTACCTCCATAGGAACTGTGAAAGAAGAAGTAAGAAAAAAGTATGAAGCCCACTTCTAGACCAATAAAACATCCCCTTCCTCCCCAGGGTCAGGAACAACCCCAAAACCTATTGCAATCCTCAACCAAAAAAAAACCAGAGAAAGCCCTTGAAAACTATTAGCAAATCATTGGCCACAAGAAAAAATAAGACCATTGTCCTTACCAACTAAATTGGAAAATCCAAAAAAAAAGAAAAAAATAAAGTTGAAAGAGTCGGTATCTTCCATCACAACTTATTTCAAAACCACCAGTCACAAGAATGGCATCCAAAATGAATGCCTCTGTAAAAACCACAATCACACTTAAGCTGCAAGTATCCTAACAACTAGCCCCAACACAACCTCTCCATAGGATTGAAGAGCCACCACCTTCCTAATAGAAACCATGGAAGGCATCATCTCTTCAATCTCAAAGAAAAGAGCGTAAGCCATGAAGATAAAAAAATAGTTCCCAAGCCTTAACAATATCTGGAGCATCACATTCTAGTCAATTGGAATACAAATCACCACACCTCCTATCACCACAAGAGAAACACAAAAATGTAGCATCTGAACCCAATGAAAGGAGCAACATCATGTATCATCACTATCAACAAATAGGAGAATGACCTCATTTGTTGTCTGCCACAACACTTCCTCAACACCAATAATCACGAAAAGGGCATCCATTTCTCTTTGGACACCTAACATCTCTTTCTTAATCTCCACTTCCTCATATACTAGCAGAGCCACAAGTCTCATTAAACCATACACTTTCTCATTCTCTAGAACACTGAAGCTCCATTACTTATCTATTCCCAAAATAGAGAAAACTCAAGAAGAAAAGTGTCACAAAAAAAAGAGGAACATCGTCTCCATACAAGAAATACATAGCTAGTGCCCAAAGAAAAGTAGAGCATTAGTTGAACCACCATATGAGCTTCATTAATGAATAAACCCACCATAAAGGGGTCAAAAGCATTCACCATCACAAAATTTTAGAACCAAACCCAATAAGGGTAGACAAAAACCACCACCATCCATGGGGCATACACACAAGCACCCATGACATTAAAATCTCTAAAAGAAATGAAACCCTCCAAAAAAGGAGGGTTGACAATGGAATGCACCACTTGCACCAAGAGAGAGCAAGGGGAGAGAAGACAACAAATAGGCCAGAAACTCATGCATCAATAGAGGCTCCAGCCCAATAAATAACACATATGTAGGAAGATCTAAAGTGAGTCATAGTGCAGATGGGACAAGCTTCTACAAATAACCCCAATACAAGTTCGAAAAGGGCACATCTAAGGTGAGATGCTTCTACAAATAAACCCCATACTTGTGTGGACAAGGAATCCTCCAAAAATTAAGGCCACCCAAGAGAACTATTCACCGTATTCCTCAGTTCACAACCCACCATGGCATAGTCCTAAAACAAGGGGAAAATTCCCAACACCCCACATAGGGGAGAGACCAAAGTGTTCACAGTAGTCAGTGAAGACACATAAGCATTGTCCATAGATAACCTATAAAAAATAGTAGATTTGGAAAATGTAAAAAGGAAGAAACCAAGATGTCATCCAATCACATTTGAATATCCACCACATAAGAGACACTTCTCTAACCCATAGGAGAAAAGCTCAATTGAGAAGATCTAGAGCCCATCATAGATGTAGCAAAAGGGCCTAAAAACAACCACCCCAATCTCATGATAACATGAAGATGCACCCAACCATTGTAACACCTCTCATACTCTCTCAAATCCACCTAGATCATCATCCTTGTCCTCATCCACATTCCCTGCTTCTCCATAATTTAAAAATTTGTCTATCCCACTCAAATGCTCCATCAATACATGCTTTAGTAAAACATGGTTTAAAAAATATTGTTTCACATTATGTAAAAAAGTTTCAATTTGATATAAAAACCTTAAAAGAAAATCTAATTTTTTAAATATTGCGAGGCCTACCCCAACCCAACATTGATTAGCACTATCTTTTCACTTTTATGCTCTCTAGTCAATACTGATTTTTCTGTAGTCATACTTTTGGGACACATGTATTACTTTATAGCTCTGTGGAATCCTTTGCTTGTATACAACACCTGATTATGAAATTGGGGACTCTATTAGATACTTTGTGTGAGTGATTCAGATTTCCATTTAGGACTTAGTTTTGATGGTTTAGTATATTGGATTAGTGAGTAGATGTTAGATAATATCAGTATGTAGATTTATTAAGAGTTATGTTTATTCATATGGATTAGATGCAGATATTATTAATAAATCATTGATGCAAATGTGAGTGAATGTGTGTTATACTTATATTATGTACTTTTCTATGTTTACATTTTGATTTATTGGACCTACTGATGTGTGCAATGAGTGTGCAGGAAAAGTTGACCATGGTACTAATTGGGGATTCAAGAATGAAGCTATGTGAAAACTGTGATGCTAAGGCCATGTCTATAAAAAGAGACATGGACCTCATTGTATTGTATTTTTATTCGTAAAATTATGGAGTATGATTGTATTTTATTTAATTGAGTAAATGTGTAATAAGTCATGCTCATGTGGAATTGTTGTTTCACTTGACACATGTGCCTTGTGTGTTGGCATGGCTAGTGAATGTGACTAGCATAGGCTTAACCTTACCCAAGAGTTACCTAGTATAGTCCCTATGCTTACCCTAAGGTCTAGGAAGATAAGATTGAGATGAGATTGAGTCAAGGAAGATAAGGATGAGTCAAGAGAGATTAGATTGAGTCTTGAGGGTTGTATTTTCGAGAGTTAACCTTGGATGGAGTTTAGAAGGGTCATTTGGACTCCCAAGGAGTAACTAGGGTCAAAATTAACCACCCCATTTGGTACCTTAGGGGTTAGGGGTCATTTTCAGCCCATTAAGAGTCTTCAAACTCATTTATGACTCCCCTAAAGTCACCATTTTGGGAAGTGGCAAATTTGAAGAGTTGTAAGAATTTGGTGAAGCCACACATTCTTTCCTTGCAAGCATTTAAATCCATTTATGGAGAAGGAAAGTGGGGAGAGTAGATGGGTTAGGGTCTCCCCTCCACTTATGACTTCTGATATTTTAGGAAGAATGCCTATATAAGGAAGGGTTTAGAGGGAGTTTGGGTACACACCCACTCTCTACTTTTAGAGACAAATTCATTTGTAGCAGTAAGACTTGAGAGAAGGAGGAAGAAGGAGCAGGAAAAGATCTTCACAAACCACCTTAACTTTACCAAAGCTTGGATTTGAGGTGAGTTTCCTAGTTAGCATAGTTTATAGTAGTTCTTGCTTACCTTTGTACATAGCTTGAGAAATCCATGAATGAAGTTGATGTTATCATTTTTCAGCTTCATGGGCTTTCATGGAGTTTATGTGTTGAGTCTTGTATTTATTTTGTGATTATTTGTTTATAGGGTTCTTCAAGGCTTATTTACCCTTGGGAGGGTTGGGTAACCTTGATGGGGTGAAAGTTAGTGATCTACCCAAGTATTGTAGAGTCTCCCATGTGTGGAGGGATGTACATGGGTATATGGGTGCCCATGATGCCAAGAATCTCCAAATGAATTTGGGATTCATAAGAAAGATTGGAAGGTTTGAAGCCATGACTTATTTTGTGAAAGAAAGGTAAATTTACTCCAGTTTCCATCATAGGGCTTGGAGGAGAAGGGTATAAATTTGTTCATGAGTCCATGTGTGGCCAACGAAAAAGATTAAATTTGTGGTACTTAGGAATGTTGAGCCCATATGTGGCCTATTCCTTGTGTATGTATTTTTTTATTATTGGATTTCTCCTCTTGTGGTATTCCTCTTTCACCCCTTTTTTTTAGGTCTTTTGGAGACCTATGTATATCCTTGGGCAATGGGTATTTTCTTGTATTCCTATTTTCAGTTTCTTGGTTGTTATGTATGTATGTATCCTAGTTCAGTTCTGGATCCCCTAGCTCGGGGGTGGCCTTGCAAAGGCCTAGGTTGGGAGGTGAGCCCCCATGGTCAACCTTGATGTTCTTGCAGATTCAATAAAAGCTTTTGAAAGTATAACCGATGTCTTGGTGTCTTGGATGCAATTTCTTCCTCAAAGACTTGTTTCTGTTCAAGATTTTTTTCCTTGTAACATTTGAAAGGTTTTGGAAAATGTAATCTCTTGTATTTTTTGAAATCAAAGTTTATTTATTTCTAATAATAAAATAAGTATTTGAATCTTTATTTGAAATGATGGTTATCCCAAAATGAATTTATGGAAATTTTACTAAATATAGTGGAAAATGAATCTTAAGTACTGTAACCCTAATTGATGTTGTTATTATATCTTAATCTTTCAATTAATTTAATTTCATCTCCTATAGTTAACTTAAAAAGATTAAAGAGAAATTTATGTTCTTTAGATTAAGATTTAAATGCCCAAATTTTGGGGCATGACAAATATATTAATCAAATTTAAACATTTTCAATGATATGTCGTTTTAAAATATAAATCTTGTGTGTGTGCGTGCGTGTGTGTGTGTGTGTGTGTGTGTGTGTGTGTGTGTGTGTGTTTCTAAGCATATTAAATTTATAAAATTATTTTGTGTTTTCTGTTCTATAAAAAAATAATGATTGAAATCATTTAATCTACAAAATTATTTTTGAGAATTTCATTTTTTTATAAAATATTTATAAAGGATTGTTAAAAGCTTAAGTCAATAATTCAATAAGATTTTTAAAATAAGAACTTTTAAAAATTTAAACCAATAATTTTCAAATTTTATTTTTCACATTCAAAATTATAATTTTTATTTCTATTTTATTTTTCCTTAATGGATAAACCTATTAATCTTTCCTAAAACATTGAAAATTATGTTTACAAAATAAAAATCTCTTAAAATATAAAGAATTATTTTAAAAAACCATATTCCTTAATTTAAAAATAATTATTAAAAAAATTAAAATTAAAATATTGTTTCTTGCCTAGATAAAACCAAAAACATCACCCGCAAGAAAAAGGGAAAAAAATGTCTATGTTAGTGAGGTACTCTACGAACATTAAAAAATTATAAGATTTTTTTACTTGCTTACATTCGATTGGCCAAGAGTGTTTTTAATTGAAAAAGGAAAAAAATAGGAAAAAACCATCAAGAAAAAATGTATCAACCAATCACAAAAAAGAAAAATTCAATAAAGAAATTATTTTAATAAAAAAATGATTAAAAATCATAAGTTAAAATCTCTAGTATGATTTTGAAATAAAATAAAATGGAAATCGGTCAACTGAAAACTTTAATCTTTGCCATAAAAGGAAGAGACTAATAAGTGTTGAGCGTTTTTTTACACAAGTCAACGACTAGGATCTTGAGATTTGATTTCCTCTCTTGAAAGAATAACAAAGTTATTCCCAAGGTTTTCCAGGGTTGTGGTACAACCTGCTTGGTTACTAAGTTGAAGATAAATGTGAATGTTCACGAGGAGGCCTTTGCTGGTATGTTTAAGACATCAAACTACAAAACAAATTTAGAGTACTTTTTTGGTTTTTTGATTTATCAAAGATTCATGTTTTCACTAAGTATGCAATTTTATGTTTTTAAAGATGATTAATTTTAGAATTACGACATAATTTAAATCAGGTAACAAGGAATGAAATAAATTTCTGAAAATGAAATCCTAACAGACATAAACTATTGTTAATCTTCCCTTGTGAATTGAATGATGGAGAGATTTGGAACAAACCCAGGAAGTATAAATCAGACGATGTCACAATTCTATACTCTATGGATGCAATCGTTTGGAGAGAAAATGTATTCGCTCGTGCAATATTTTCAAAACTTATCAAATCATGAAGCCACCAAGATGTGTGCACACAAGAGATAGATTTATCATTAATCCGAATAGATGATCTTTTACATGCATTTATTATAACAAGCTAGATAGATAACAACAAACTCCAATTAATAGAAACTCAGATTCAAAACACCATAAAAATTTGGCTCTTTGAAACAATGAATAAGCATGCACACATTCATCAATTTCACATAGATGGTAGAAAATATCACACCATGAATGAAGCACCAATTGTATATCTTTATTGCATTAAGAATATGACCTTATTACATTGCTTTTGATTACAATATATAGAGTTCTGATCTACAAACTCTGAATGCCAAAATTAGGGTATCAGAGACTCTAAATTAATGAAAATAAGCTCAAACTAAAATTTTGCAAAAAAGAAAACTATTGCTAACTAATACTAAACAACTTTCATGGATTTTAAATCCATTTACAATCAGTTTTTCCATGCAAGAGGGATCAAAATCATCAATAAAAGAGAGAGAAAGAAGATGGGATTTCTCTACATTCAACTGGAGTCTTCTTCTTTATCTTGGAGTTCTCCCTTGGAATATTCATTTGGAGTTCTCTTTGTGATGGGAAATGATAGAGGACCCTTAATCTTTCAAAAATGAACTCTAGTTAGGCACCCATCTCATCTGGAGTTAAAATTCCATGCAAAAAAGTGATCTCACTGGAAAGACCTAGAAATTCAAACCCTGACCTCTACTCTGAAGTTTTTAAGTGCCAAAAATTGCTAAGTGTCAGAACCCAAAACTGTAGTCCTGAAGGTTTCGACCCTTTCAAAGGCTAAAAGGATGAAATGTTGGGAGGGCCAAAAGGTTGAAAGGCAGAAATTTAGCCTTTTGGAAAATGACTCGACCCTTTCAAAGGCTAAAAGGATGAAATGTTGGGAGGGCCAAAAGGTTGAAAGGCAGAAATTTAGCCTTTTGGAAAATGACTAAGTGTGAGAAACTACTTTCTCCCAAAATAGCTGAATGGATCTAAGGCATCTCTTGAACTTCTTCATAATTTATCTCTTTCCTTTTCACCTTTTTGACCCTTTGCTCTTGCTTCTCTCTAAAGATGGTCAATTTAGAAAAAAATAACTTGATCTCTTCTTCATGTTCTGATATTCTCTGCATGTCTTCCTTTGAGTAGAACAATTGGTGTAAGGCCTCTTTAGTACTAACACCTTCTAGAATGTCTCTAAACTGCTACACCACCTCTTTTATTGGGTGCATGATCTATTTTATCTTGGTCCTGGTATAGGTCCAGGCCAACCCCTATGAAGAAACCCTCTATTTCACATACTCACTCCATGACTTCCTTTTGTTTTTCCATTATGTGGTCTAGGCACTCTTCGAAGACCTTAATTATCTTGGTTATGCACTTGATCCATGTTTCAAAGTTGTCTATTTCTATGCCCTCATATATTTTTACCAAGATCAGGAAGCATTTCTTCTTAATTATCTTTAGGTCTTGGAGGGCATCTTGCCATTTGGTTATCTCAAAATCTAAGCCATCTTCACTCTCCATTTGGTTTATCAGCTTTGTAGTTTCAATCAAGATGACTATGTAAGGTTTAAACAGTAGTCTGATAACCCCTTCTCCATACTTCTCAAAGTTGTTCTTCCACTCTGCACTTTCTTGGATGAAGGAAGGGGTCATACCCGCCAGTAAATCTGGAGTGGCCCTTTTCTCTAAGATGGTCTGTAATGCGATTTCCAGGCAACTTGGGTCAATGGGACCCACTATATTATGAATAAATTTCTTTAGAGCCTTATTTTTCTCTGTTAAGGACTTAATGGTCTCTTTGTCCTTGCTCATAAATCCTAAAGAAAGCTTCAAACCTAGAGCTACTAATTTATTACTCCCTTCCCTAGTGGGCTCACCCAGGTCTACCTCTTCAAGTGTATAATCTTTAGGGGTCACTTGTGCTTGAGAGGTACTAACAGAAGGAACTACTACTTGTGCCTTCTAGAAATCCCTAGTGTCTTGGGTGACATAGGATATGGTCCTCACTCATATTTTGGCCTCTGCCTGGTGAAAATTCTGCCCCAAGAATGCCATGTCTATTTCTTCTCCTTCTTCCTAATCTGTGTAAATTATCCTCCTGGAATGAATCTCTTTAGTAAACCAAGTAGGTTTAATAAAGGTGGTGACCGGATCATATGGGGAAACATGGAAGATTGAATCTAAGTTTTGTGATCTGAGGGTTACCTCCTCCTCTAACCCTTTATCTTGTTCCTTTTCTTGCTCACCTTCTCTCTTATTCACTTCTTCTCTATGACCTTCTTCTTCTTCCTTTTAATCTTTTTTTTCCCTATTTTGTCCATTCTTATCTTTTCCTTCATCCCCTAAGGAACTGATTAACACTTCTGCATTAAGGTCATTCATGGCCTCTATTGTGGTTTTGAAGGGTGACACGACTTCTATTCTTACTGACCCCTGGGGAGTCAGGATGAAGGAAGGAAAAGGGACTGATGGTGGTGGAGTAGGAGTAGGCATTATGAGTGGTGGATTAGGAATAAGCATTGTGAGTGGCAGATTAGGAGTAGGAAGAGTTGGAATGCAAGGTGGGAGAGTAGAATTTGAAGGAGGTGGAGTTTTATTGGGAGGGAAGGTGGTGGAGTAGGAATTGGAGGCAGGAGAGAGGCTGGTGGAATGAGAATTTGAGGTGGTGGAGTAGAAGTGGAACTCTCTCCTACAACTTTATCTCCTGTTATGTTCTGAGCATCTATGGTATCTTAAATTTTAGGCCTTTGGCCAGTGTTAGAACTTATCCCTATGATTGGAACATTTAGTGCAGGATTAGTGAACTGGGTCGGAGGTGGAGTGAGGGTCACTTGGGTCTAGATGAGTGATGGTGCTCCCATACCGTATCCGATTGTAGAATTAGGTGTATCCTATTCCTAGTCTGCAAAGCCTTCTAGGACTTCAAAATTAGATATCTAAAACTCATCTGAGCCTAAGGCATCCAGAGGATTCTCCTACTCTGAGATCTTGTCCTTTTAAATAGAGGTGCATCTTCCTCTTCTTCTGGCACCTCCTATAAGGTTTCTAGTCATAGAGACACATCATCTCTCTCCCTTTTATAAATTTTCTTCTCCTTTTCGGTGGTAGGGGGAGATTGGCTAGAAGAAGAATCGCCTCCATATTGTGTAGCATGTGATGATCCAACTGGAGGATCTATCTATCCAGTCATCCTAGTTTTAGGATCCTTGTGCCTTGGATTTGATCCATACTCTACTGCACATTCATGACCATATACTATTTCTGGTTTCTAAGGTGGGGCCTTCTTATACTAGGGCACCATATACTTCTCTCCACATTGCATATCCACCTTCTTGGGTGGATCCATCAATGTCTTCATAAGGATTGGATCCATCTTATAAGGCCTTTTAATACATGTCTCCATGGTTCTGATCACTTGCCAAGCCCATAATTCAATATCATCATTTTCATCCTTATCAACTTCTCTATTCAGGATGGGCCTATTGTATATCTTATCCTCTATATAAATTGATTCCAACACTTTATCTAAATAATTCTCCCAAACCTTTGGGGGAATTAGGGTCTTCAAGGTCTCCTATACAAGGGTGAGGGACATCCTGAAACAGTATCTGATTCTGACCTCATGATCATCCATGCAATTTATCTAGTGATCTTTGAGGTGTGGCTCATGGATATAGAATTTTCCAATGATGTGGTTGTATGTACCTATTGGGTCAAATTGGGCCCAGATGGTTTTTTATAGTTGAAGTGGGTTCTCATCCCACTCTAAGGCCAAGGATTTTCACACTTTCATGTCTTGAAGAGTATACCTTCCTAGGAGGATAGGGAAGTCCCAGCAGTGCTTTTTTTATGCTTTATGTGCTCATAGGCATCTGCGAGTTGCCTAGCCATTTCTAGAATTATTATCCAGTCAGATGGGTACCTGGGCAACTTCTTTATTTGCAAAGTGGATCCTTCCACCCAAATGTATGTACATGTCCTAAACTATATGTAATAGGCCCTAATGGCCCTTATCTTGGTAACTTATTCTTTTGAAACTCTTTTTGTGAAATCACCTTCAATGGATTGGATGATAGCGAAGATGAAAGTGTCATTTACTATCCTGTAGTCCAGACTATCTTCTGGCATGTTTTCCCTCTTTACTAGCTACAGGTATACAATATGAGGCCATGCATTTGGGTCATTTATGTTCCCTCTTTTCATGAGTCCCAAATAGTCTGCCTGTACAATTGATAAGTACACTATATATGTACTCATGTAGAATTTTGGATTATGTTTCACCACAATCAATTGGTCATCTGACTTGTCACTGATAATGGTGGCCCAATCAAACCTATCTTTGTGGTTCATGATCTTTCCTATCAATTAGATCATCCAATCCTCAATTTGGATGGACTGAGGTAGTCAATACACTTGGCTTAAAAATGTTATTGCTGCCTAGATGTCATCTTTTAGATATTCTCTTCTAAGGTCTATCTTGTCCAATTTTGTCTTTAGGAGAGGTTACTTGAGGAAATCCCTATTTTCAATTTCATAGGATTCTTCACCTTTGTTCCTAAACCATCTGAGTCCTTTTATGATGAAGAAATCGTAGAACTTATCTACGCCCTTTTGGAGGTGGAAGACCTCTTCTACGATGTCCAGTCTTATGTCCAGCACCACCTATCCTTTTGTATTTCTAACCACCCTTTCATCTAGGATATAGTGATTTTCTAGGGTCATGATAATCTTATATGATGTGAGGGATGTTGAATTGGCTACTTCATTGACTAGGCCCGATAAGACTAGGGAGGTGCAGTCTTCGGATGTCCCCACTGGATGGGAACACCTTACCAATAACACGACCCAGTCTACATTTCTGATATCAATATCGGAGATCTCTTCATATTTATTCTCAATTTTTGAAGGGGGGTGATTCCCCTTGTAAATGTATTTCATCGGGGACACTATCTATTTCTCAGGCATTCTTGCGAGAAAAGTGCAAGTATCAGTATTCTTATTGAAATAAAAACTACGCAAAGCATGGAAGAAAATGATTTAACAAGGAAAATAGAAGTAGAAGACCCTCTTGAAGTCAAAAATGTAATTTTCTCACTTTTAGACCTTTCGTCCTTTCATATTCCAATAACAACATCGGTGTTCAAAAATGTCAAAAGTGAGAAAAAGTGAAGTCAAAGGAACAAGCCTTCTCGGGCTTTCGGTGTGCAAAAGTTTGACCGAGATGTCAGACTCTAAAAGTCCAAAACTGCCAAAAAGGAGGCTTATTCACTTAAAGGTTAGGCCATTTCATCCTTTCAGGGGTTTTAGACATCAAGGAGGTCCGAAACAATGACACCTCCAAAAACCCAAAATTCACTTGGCAAGAGCTTAAAGGGATAGATGCTTTTCGGCCTTTTAGAGGCCAAAAACCTATGACCAAGTCATGAAACAGAAACCCTAAGGGACAAAAACAAAAGGAAAAAAAAATGCAAAAAAGGAGAGTGCCTCCCCTATAAGCCCAAGGGTGAAAACCCTAGGGATTTGAGGAGGCACATGTGACTTGACAAAAGACTAACCCTAAACTGACTAACAAAACAAACAAACAAGAAAAAACACAAAATCCCTACCTGTCAAATACGAGGAGGGAAGAAAAGGAACATGAGGAATGAGGGTGAGGAGTGAGTGGTAATGTCTGAGTGAGGAGGTGAGTTGGAATGATGAGTGCATAGGAAGAAAAAGAATCAAGAAACAAAGAAGGAAAAGTGAGGATTAACTAGGGCTTAGGCCACTAAAATATCCCGTTGGGTGACATAACCCAGTTTTGGCATTTCATAGCCTGAAAAATTGAACATTGGGTGGCCTCATTCCCCCTTTCAGTGTTTCAGATGTTGAAACTCTGAAAGGTCCAAAAAAAAATTTCTTCGGTCCTTTTAGGGTTTTGGAGGCTAAAACACTGAAAGGGAGGGTTTGACCTTTCGGCCATTTTGGCATTTTGGAGGACTTAGGGTCCTTCAAAATGCTGAAAGGGGGAAAAGGCCAAAAATGCCTTGTTTTCTCAATAGGTTCCTCAAGAGACCTAGTTCAAAGAACATGGAGAGGGGTTGACTCAAAAAACCAAAAAAGAAAAGGGGATCCCCATGGTCAGAGGACCAATAATGGGGTGTGTTTTTTGGACCCACAACAAATAGCCCCCAAAAAAGGAGGAATGACCAAGACATTTCTTCATCATCAAGACTCTTCTGGTTTGTAACTTCACAGTATAATGAAAACCAAGAGATGTCTGCATTGACGATCTTTCAATGACTTTCAATTTTGAAGTTCCTACTGGTCTCCTAGTGTGTGCTCATGTATGTTCATTCCTTAACCTTTGATCCTGGTAACCTGAATGTTTGTTATCTATTCCCAACCTTCGCCATATAGACCAGGGCTTCCCAAAAAGATCTTTGCTACCAATCAGACATCCATGGCCCCAATAAAGTTTTCCCTAAATCCAAACTATAACCTTTCTCTACTGCCAACTGGGAATCCATAGCCTCAGTAGAGGTTTTTATAGTCACCCTTTTCCTTTTTGTCTGCTAAGCTGTAGATTTTGCTTGAGAGTTATGTTCTTCGAACAATTTTTCTTATTTTCTTCTTGGTGCATAAAATGTATTAGGGTTTTGATGTATGTAATTCCATGCATTCAACTTCATTCTATCTTCTTTGATTGACCCAAGCAGCAATTAGGCTATGCTACTTGGACTTCACACTTGTGACCTCTTCGGGACACTTTTCTTTTGTGTGCTTTTTCATCTCTTTCTTCAGCTATTTTTTCTTTTTCCACTACCTTTGCATTCATTTAGACTTGCGTTCTGGGATCAGTGGGTACCCAAATCCACACACTAATGCTGGTTGCAACTGACAAACGCTTGAGAAATTGACATTCTTGGGTGTCTTCTCTTAATGTGTTTTGTGATTAGGATGACCGAGCTTTAAACATCTTCTTGTTTGCTAATGATAGATGCCACCACTTTGTTTTTGGAATGTTCTTTGCACTGCATGTTTCTTTGGAGAATTTGACTAAGAAATACCTCTACTCCAATTTAGGAACCACTTAGAATGAATCCAAGGCACACTTGACCCAAATAAAAATGATCCCCGACAAAAGGAGGTGACCAACGATGGAGGAAAGGGATTGACGACAGAAAAAAATGAAAGACTGAAAGAAAGAAAAAACAAAGAAAAACAAAAGACTATGATACAAGGGGTGGAAGACAGTCCTGCTCAGGATCCAAAGTAATGTTTGAGGAATTTCTTATTGAATGGAAATATGTTCAACTCTCCATTTAAGGTGTTGATCTTGAAAGCATTCTCTCCCAAGATCTCTAATATCTGATAGGGTTCTATCCACAATTTTTGAAAATAGGTAGTGCCTCTCCCAAGATGTAGTGCCAAAATTTCTTTATCACTTTGAGTAAGGAAAAATATTGTTTGTCGAGGTTGGGGTACTTGAAATTAGAGTTCTTAAGAGGGAAACTCATGAAAGCTATTAGTCTCTCACTATCCCCTTCCTTCTTCTGTGTTAGGATGCCGACACAAGAGTGTTCTAATGCAAAAGAGTACACCTTGAAGGGGATAGTGTAATCTAGACTAATGAAAACATGGGCCATGGCTATGGCATTATTGATTTCTTCAAATGACTTCCTCACTAGGGAAGTCCACTCAATCTTAGCATCCTTCTTTAGCATGTGGTTGAGTGGTTTTACTATCTCGGAAAAACTGCTAATGAAATTCCTTACGAAGTTGATCTTCCCAAAGAAAGACTTCAATTCTTTGTGACTGTGAGGCGGTGTTAGTTTGAGAATTTCTTGGACCTGGTCAAGGTCAATTACTATCCCTATTTTTGAAATTATGTGTCCAAGCACCTTTCCCTCTGTCACCCGAACACACACTTTTTAGGATTTAAAGAAATCCCATATTTCCTGCATCTCTAGAGGACCTTCCTTAAATCACTTACATGATCTGCCCATTGTTTTAGAAAAATGTTCAGATCATCCATGTAGATGATGATACATTTGTTGACTATCCCATTGAAGGTAGTATCCATCACTCTTTGTAAATTAGCCTTGACGTTGATCAAACCAAAGGGCATCCATTGATAAGCGAATTTTCCCCATGTGGTAGTGAATGTTGTTTTCAATCTATCTTCCTCTTGTACCATCACCTGGTTATAACCTAAATAGCCATCTAGGAAGGACATCATTTGGGAACCATTCACTACTTGCAATACCTCATCAAGAGAAGGGAGTAGGTAGTTATCCTTCTGAGAGGCTTTGTTTAGGTTTTAGAAGTCCACGCACAGTCAGATCTCACCAGTCTTCTTTATCACAGGTACTAAGTAGGCCACCCACATGGAGTGTCTTATGGGGAATATGATTCTAGCATCTAGCAGTTTCAAAACTTGCTTTTGTATCAAGGGCTCCCTAGTAGGGTTGACGGGTTGTTTACGTTGGCAGAATGGTTTGTAGTCTGGCTCCAGTAGGATATTATGCACAATGACTAACGTGTCATATATCTTCAGTTATTCATAACTCCAAGCTATGACATCTTGATACTCTATAAGGAGGTGGACCATCTCATCCCTTTCCTCTTTGGTACATACTCCCCCAATATGAACTTCTCTTGGCTCGTCTTCGGTGCCAAGGTTATAGGGTGCATACTCTTTACCATTGGGTCATATGTCTAGATGTGTTTTCATAGCGGTCCCATCACTGTCAAAAATCCTCTCTAGCTCCACCATTCCTTTGGGTATAGAATTGGTTCTTAGGTTTATGATGCTTTGATCATCAGGGTCTTGCATGCTAACTTCCTCTTCTGTGTCTTCTTTCTCTTCATCTATGATTTGTTTCTTGAACATCCCTGTGCACATGATGAACTCAAGGATGTGTTGGTCATCTTGAAAGACTTGGAAATTGGTAATGTTATCTAGGATGGTTGAGGCT
This sequence comes from Thuja plicata, assembly GCA_018584345.1. Taxonomy (NCBI): domain Eukaryota; kingdom Viridiplantae; phylum Streptophyta; class Pinopsida; order Cupressales; family Cupressaceae; genus Thuja; species Thuja plicata. The sequence continues at coordinate 3,626,954 of MU228015.1, forward strand.
ACAATAAGTTCAACAGAGAACTTTTTTAGTTTAGAATTCTCCATCAGATGTAACGAACTAGTGGATACAACTAGGGCATCGGTGGCAACGTTCTTCCTTCATGGGATGGCCTTGATGTTGAATGCTTCAAAATCATTGATCAAGTCCCATGCCCTATTTCAATAGGCTGAAACCCTCTTATCATTGCAAGAATATTGGCTGCAGATTTTTTTGATAGCCAATTGTGAGTCTCCTTCCACCATCAAGGTTTTTATTCCCTTCTCATGGGCGATGAGGAGTCCACAAACCAGAGGCTCATATTCTGCAACATTGTTACTGCACAAAAACTATAACCTATAGGTGGCATAGAAAGACTTACCCCTTGGATTTATTAGTTCAATCCTTGCACCTACTCCTTGTTTACATTTAGAGTCATTGAAGTGTAATTTTCATATTTCATGTTGTTTCAAGGTCTTGACTTGGTTGGGATGCTCCTAGAGAAACCCATTGTTTCAAGCTTCTACTTCTTCCCTCCATCACTATCTGAGGAAGTAGACTCTATTTCCCTTATCCTCTAAACATGTTTTAGGTTGGGAAATTTGGTACCTTCACCATCTTCATCCCCCTGTATCTCCTTGTAGGGTGGACATGCTCCATCATCTGAGGTGCTCTAGTTACTAAGCATGTTCAGGGCCGAGCTCTTTTTCTTTGAGTCTGACTCGCTGTCTTGAATTTGTGTCAGGGTGTCTAGATTGACTAGGCTATCTACCTTTGGTACAATGTCACATTCTCTCACTATCTCAAGGCTTTCCCTTTTTATCATGGGCTCTTCTAGCATTTTTTTCTGTGAGCCAATTTGAGCCAACACTCAGGATAACACCTCTTGATAACTAGGACATGTGAATTATGAGTGACTTATTTGATGCAATCGGTAATACCCATGTAGTAATAAGATGTTGGGATCTACATTTTAACCTGGATGCCTCAGGATTTCCATCATACTGTCAATGAAGCTTTGGAAAATGTCATCACCGATGTGAAACTCTAGAAGACCTTGGATGGGATTGTGGTCTAATTCTTCACCTTCTATAATTTGGAACATGAGGATGTCATGAATCTAATAGGTACCTAGGTAAGTCTGTGTGAAAAGAACCTCATTTGGAGTGTTATATTTAGTGATCATCCTCTGCAACTTAGGCTCGGTATCAATCTTGATTTGGTTGTTTAGTCCTTTCCATGGTAACCATAGCTGCGTGAAATCCATGGACAACCACCCTCTCAAGAATTTGGTCCATTCCCTAATTAGTAGCATCCCATATGTTTTAGAGATATCTACTATGTGCACATTGATGTATTTTTGTATCCTTTGGTCGGAAACCAGTTGGGTATGCATGTCTTTGAGAACACAAATCACTTTGATTTATATTTTGTCGAGATGGATCACTACTCTATTTTTTGTTTGTGGAATCATTCCCAGTTTTTGACAGATGGATAAAGGCATGACATTGCAAGATGCTCTAGAATCAATCAGGTAGTTGTGTAAGTTCTTCCCAAATATCCACAGACTAAGTAGGAATGGAGGTTTCTTCTATCTTGTCTTTGAACATTGTAGGGAAAGCTTTAGAAGCATTGGTGTTAGAGGTGGTCTTTGAGTTTCTAGCCATCGTCCCTTTTTTTGAATGGTCTAGGGACTTTAAGAGGGCTTCTCTCCAAGAGGGGCAACCTCAGAACATCTCAAATATTTATATGTTAGCCTTGGTTTTCTTTAGTTCTTCAACTGCACTATATTTCTATTTTGACCATGTCAGGTTTTTGTAACTAGCGAATGTGGTTGGTGGGGATGAGGTAGGAGCATCCAGACCTCTGGGTGGCACATGATTATTACTCACTCGGGGATCTAGTGGAGTTGGTTATTTAATTGGAGGTATGCCATTGGTCATAGGTTCCTTTCAACTCCGTAGATTATAGGAATTTCTATGATCATTTTGAAAGGCATGAAATTCTAAGTACTCAGGCTCATTTTCCTTTTGGAATGGGAACAGGAACTCTTCTTCTCCCAAATAAGGGTCTAAATTTTCTCCATTTCTGGATTCATAGGAATCAAACATCATGGAATTGAACTGAATAGGTGGCTCCTTTGGATCCTAGGTATGCTGATTATGGGAGTTTCTCCCATATTCATCGTTATTTTGGCATAGATTCGAAGCCCCAAAAAAATTGGCCTCTGCAACTTCATAGATGTTAGCATTATCTGCCGGTATACTACCATTGTTGGGTCAGGTGTTCCATGGTATATTTGGTCTTTTCTGCCAAAACATCTTATCTTGTGCATTGTTGTTATTTTTGTAAGTGTTAAAAGTCCAATTCTGATTTTGGGGATAAGCATTTGGACCAGCCAGTGCTCGTTGGTACCCACTTTAGTTTTGGAAAGGATTCAACTTCATTTGGGTGAGCTCATTTGTTAGTTGGGACAAGGTTTTCTTTACAAAATCCAATTAAGAGGCTAAGTGAGTATCAGGTTCAGCTTGGGGCACAACCCTTTGTTCTACAAATGTCATTTTATGAGCCTCGTAATTGGGATAAGTGATGGATGGTGGTATGGCTGCAAAATGCTACGCTGGAATCAGATTTAGTGGATGTGGATGAGTGGTCAAAGCTTGACTACTTGTTAAAAATGTATGTGGGGAAGAAATGTTGTTAATGATGGCCATGATTGTGAAGTTCCCCTCTTGCGGATCCATTTGCTTTGTGAAATTTATGGCCTCACAATACACCTTTTCTATTGTGTCCCTATCTGCAGGTGAGATTCTCCTTACAAAAATTCAAGTGAAGGGGTCCATAGCTTTAAGATAAACTTGTATGATGGATGCCTCTTGTATGGTGAAAGGAGCTTCCAAATTTTCATTCATTTTGTGGAAATGGTGATTGAACATGGAAATGAGATCCTTAGGATCCTTTCTCATTTTTATGAACTAGTGATGTATCATGACTAGATCCACATACAACTTAAATTGATTGAGAAATTTGGTTTCAAAATTGTTCCATGCAGAGATAAATCCCTGTTGTAAATTCAGGTACCACTTGTATGCAAATTATCCCAAAGTGTATGGGAAAAGATGACAGACAATGTCTTGGTGGGCAATCTCTTAACAGTTGCAAATTTCTTTGGAGACACAAAGGTGCTCTTCTGCTGTCCTTGATTCACCATATATGAAACATGTGCACAACTCCTCTAGATTTTTGGGCAATTCATGGAGTTGTACAATAAAATTTAATGGTGAACTTTGTGCATTGGCAAAGAAGCCATTGGGCAAGGTTGCTGCAAATTATAATTTTTCAAGTTCTAATTTTAATTTATGGCTGTGAGAACACTTGGGACAGTGATGTGTGAATGTTGTCAAAGAGGGTTCTATGACTCGGTAGGATGGTCAGAGGAGTTCTCTCTTGTCTTCCCTTTGTCGCTGGGAGCTCTTTGATGGTGAGTGATTTCAATGAACTCACTTCTTTTCGGAGATGATCTAAGTACTTTTTCAAAATGTTATAGAGAAAAGATCCGATGTTATCTAGATTTTTCATCCTTGAGGCCCTCCTTCTAGCACCACTTCTATTGAGAATTTTTTTACACAAGTCAATGGCTAGGATCTCGAGATTTGATTTCCTCTCTTGAAAGAATAACAAAGTTATTCCCAAGGTTCTTTGGGGTCGTGGCACAACCTGCTTGGTTACTCCGTTGAAGATAAATGTGAATTTTTAGGATGAGGCCTTTTTTGGTAGGTTCAAGACATCAAACTGAAAAACAACTTTAGTACTTTTTTGGTTTTTCAATTTATCAAAGATTTGTGTTTTAACTAAGGATGCAATTTTGTTTTTTTAAAGATGATTACTTTCAGAATTACAAATTTTTTTAAATAAGGTAACAAGAAATGAAATAACTCACTAAAAATTAAATACTAATGGACATATACCGTTGTTGATCTTCCCTTACAAATTGAATGATGGTGAGATTTTCAACAAACCCATGAAGTATAAATCAGACGATGTCACAATTCTATACTCGATGGATGCAATTGTTTGGAGAGTAAATGTATTCGCTCGTGCAATATTTTCAAAACCTATCAAATTTTGAAGCCACCAAGATGCGCGCACACATGAGATAGATTTATCATTAAGCCCAATAGATGATCTTTTCCATGCAGATTCAAAACACCATAAAACAATTGATTCTTTGAAACAATGAGTAAGCATACACACATTCATCAATTTCACATAGATGGAAACAAATATCACACCATGAATGAAGCACCAATTGTAGATCTTTATTACATTGAGAATCCAACCTTATTACATTGTTTTTTATTACAATATATAGAGTTTTGATCTACAAACTCTTAATGCCAAAATCACGGCATCAAAGACTCTAAATTAATGAAAATAAGCTAAAACTAAAACTTTGTAGAAAAGGAAACTATTGATAACTTTTACTAAAAAAGTTGCATGGATTTTAAATCCATTTATAATCAGTTTGTCCATGCAAGAGGGATCAAACTTGTCAAGAATAGAGAGAGAGAAGATGAGGTTTTTCTACATTCAACTGGAGTCTTCTTCTTGATCTTGGAGTTCTCCCTTGGAATCTTCATCTAGAGTTATCTTTGCGGTGGGAATTGATATGGGACCATTAGTCTTTCAAAAATGAACTCTAGTTAGGCACCGATCTGATCTAGAGTTCATATTCCATGTAAAAAAGTGATCTCACTGGAAAGACGCAGAAATTTGGACCCCAACCTCTACTCTGAAGTTTTTAAGTGCCAAAAATTGCTAAGTATCAGAACCCAAAACTAGAGGCTTGGAGGTTTCATCCCTTTTGGAAGTCAAAAGATCAAAAATCATAAAATGCTGAAATGTTGGGAGGGCCGAAAGGACAAAATTTAGCCTTTTGGAAAAAGGCTAACTGTGAGAAATTTCTTTCTGCAAAAATAGCTGAATGGATCTGAGGCATCAGTTGGGAAATACTTCTAGATGGGCATCTCAAACCCTCTGTACTATCTCTTGAACTTCTTCATAATTTATCTCTTTCCTTTTCACTTTGTTGACCCTTCATTCTTTCTTCTCTCTAAAGATGGTCAATTTAGAAGAAAAGAACTTGATCTCTTCTTCATGTTCTGATATTCTCTGCATGTCTTCCTTTGAGTAGAACAATTGGTGTAAGGCCTCTTTGGTGCTAACACCTGCTAGAATGTCTTTGAACTGCTGCACCACCTCTTTTACTAGATGCAGGATCTATTTATCTTGGTCCCAATATAGGTCTAGGACAATCCCTGTGAAGAAATTGTCTATTTTGCCTACCCACTCCATGAATTCCTTTTGTTTTTCCATTACACAGGATAGGAACTCTTTTGAATACCTTAATTGTCTTTGTTATGCACTTGAACCATGTTTCAAAGTTTTCTAGTTCTTTGCCCTCATATATTTTTACCAAGATCTGGAAGCATTGCTTCTTAATTATCTTTAGGTCTTGGAGGGTGGCTTGATACTTGGTTATCTTAGAATCTAAGCCATCTTCACTCTCCATTTGGTTTATCAACTCTGTAGTTTCAATCAAGATGACTCTGTAATGTTTGAACACCAGTTTCATAACCCCTTCTCCATACTGCTCAAATTCATTCTTCCACTCAACAATTTCTTGGATAAAGGAAGAGGTCATACCTACCTGTAAATCTGTAGTGTCCATTTTCTCTAGGATGTCTTGTAATGCAGCTTCTAGGAAACTTGGGTCAATGTGACCCACCATCTTATGAATGAATTTCTTCAAAGCCTCATTTTTCTCTGTTGAGGACTTAATGGTCTCTTTGTCCTTGCTCATAAATCCTAAAGCATGCTTCAAACCTTGAGCTGATAATGTCTTACTCCCTTCCATTGTGGGCTCACCCAGGTCTACCTCTTCAAGTGTATAATCTTCAGGGTTCACTTATGCTTGAGAGGTAATAATAGAATGAACTACTACTTGTGCCTTCCAATGACCCCTAGTATCTTGGGTGACATAGGATATGGTCCTCACTTGTATGTTGGCCTCTGCCTAGTGAAAATCCTACCCCAAGAATGCCATGTCTGTATCTTCTCATTCTTCCTCATTTGTGTAAGTTCTCCTCCTGGGCTAAATCTCTTTAGTAAACCAAGTAGGTTTACTAAAGGTGGTGACCGACTCATATGGGGAAACATGGAGGATTGAAGCCAATTTTTTTGATTCGGGGATTACCTCCTCCTATGACCCTTTATCCTATTCCTTTTCTGTCTCACCTTCTCCCTTATTTAATTCTTCTCTGTCTACTTCTCCCCTTCATTCTTCTTCCTTTTATTCTTCTGCCTCCCTATTTTTTCCATTCTTATCCTGGCCTTCATCCCCTGAGGAACTGATCAATACTTCTGCATTAAGGCCAGCAAAAACTTTAGTGGTGATTATTCATCATTTGGTGAATGTCTCATGTCGGCGACCCTGGAATTGGTGAATATTTTTCACATATTGGATTTAACCTATCACCCAACATTTATTAATATTGTGTCCAAAGCACGGGCCCATCGCCCATCAGTTTATTTAATTTTTCCATTTCTTACACATTATTGCCAATGGAATATAAATTTTGGCCCCCATAAATTTAAAACATTCACCTATAATTTCTAAGTGAACCCAAATTGGTGACCTATATTTTCTTGGAATTTTATGGATGTGTGTCTCTAACTGACATAATTTAGCCAACTTTATTAATCATGTGAAGGTATTGGATGACCCATAATCACCTCAAAAATAGCAAAAGAAGTGTTATAATTACGCGGGCTTTGCCAAATATTTGTATACCTAATAGATCCCACCGAATTTGCCAAATAAGGATTAGTATAAAAAAATTCTGATATCTCTATGACATCTCTATATTTGATCAATAGAGAAGTTTCATAAGTTTCAGACTATTGAGTGCAACTGTATACTACACTGGCGAATCGCGACTGCATTGCTGCATTTTAATTTGAGGCAAAGGTAAGTGATACTTATTCTATGTCTCTATTATTTTGAGTTCATTTACATTATTTCATAATAGGTTTGAAAAAATGGGGTTTCTTTTCCCTTTCGTCCTGAAATACACCACATGTCGTTGATCTGTGCTCATCCAACAATCGTTGGCACTGTTACACTATCGCGGGTCCCATTAACTTTTGGCTTGTCATTTGATTTCACTAGGACATGTGTGAGTGTCACTTAATCATTTTAAATTACAAATTTAGTTTATTTAGTTATTACATATAATAAATGTTATTAAATGTTTAGTTTTACAGTGTAGTTTGATTTAGATTTTAATTCAATTATTTCTATCTTATAATCACACATAGATATGACACATTGGCAAATTAAAAATAGAAAATTGCTCTGCACTGATAAAGAAACTTAATCATTTTAAAAATTTAGAATCCCAGTCTTCAAATTTAAAAATGGAAGTACTACTCCATCACTTAAGCATATACTTAAATGTCTAATACACAGGTAAAGCAACTAATTAAAATATTGTAATCACAGAGAAGTCTATGAATCATTTTTTGTACCCATAGAAGAAAATTGAAATGAACTTGGAAAATTATTATTATTTTTTTTCATAAAATTACATCATATAGTAAAAATAGAAACCTACTTGACAACTTCTTATTGGTATAAAAAAAAGTGAAACTTTGCATGTCCATTGTCAAAAGACTAGGGTAACGAGAATGGGTAAAGTAGGGAATCAGGGATCTTCATCTTCCCTTTTGTCTAAGAAGAATTTTCCATAGAGGATAATCTCTGAGAATAAATCAAGCCATGTGTAGTCTGACTCGTCAAATTCATCAAGGTAAAAGCATTTCCAGAGAAAATCCCTCCTAAGCTGTGCCCATTTCCTGTGTTGTGTTAGTTTCTCATCATTGAGGTTCAACAGAAAGGGTTGTCTGGCCACATTTCTTCTCGGCACCAACAACTTGTGTATATCTCTTGGCCAAGGGACCCCCACCCCTAATTCTGCAAAAACAGAAACATTAACATTGTCCTTTAGGAATTTCTCTTTAAAAACCTTCCTCAACAGCATCAACATATCCACCTTATGTCCTCCGAGGTCGAGGAGAGATGCAAAAAACTAGGATGTAATGTCCATGTAGATGTGGTATCTATCGATGTTCTCAAGGAAATATCAACCCAATAACATCAACACAGTAGAATTTATAAAAGCGTCGCCACCAACCTCCCTAAAAATAGAAGTGAGGATTTCTTTTGAGACATTGCCCAAAAAGGACCTCTGGTCATCTGGGGATGTGCATCTCAAATGGATTGGTGTATCCATCTTTATTTCTTGAAAGCCTAAAGACCTAAAAATCAGAGGCATAATTTCTACCACCGGTAACTCTAACTGTTAATCTGCCAAAATAAAAATGAAGAAGAAAGAAGCCAGATTGTCTATAAATAGCCCCAACCCCTTGATTAATAGTAGTGATCACAGATACTTAGCAATTAATAATTATTCTTTCTTTAATCATATTTAATGAAATTTCCATATATGCATTATGTGTACTATGCATGTGAGAGATTTAAATCAATTGTCCTTAATCTTTCATATCTAAATATAAATCTTTCCCATAAATTTTCCCATAAATGCATGCGTACTATTGACAGTTAAAGATGGAAGTTAAAGAATGTTACTCACAAGGAATTTATTTATTTTTGAGTTACGAGTTACAAGTTTTAGTTGCACTATCCACCGTCCACATAAAAAAATAACCAGTAGTAATCAATGATCATGGTTACGGTGAACGTTTTAAGCCTTGATACATTTAATCATTCTGGTGAATTCCTGCAAAAGTAAGTTTTCTTCTGAAATTTGGCCTAACATTTAATTTCAGCCATTGATCTAGGATGACCAAATGGTCTCAAATAATACATTTAACAATATAAAACAATGGATATTACTAATTAGGGATAAAAAAATGGATATTACTAATTAGGTTGTGTCCATGTGTGATCAGTTATATTGGCAACAAATAAAAGTGATATTTGTTGGATGTTTCATTAATTACAATGTTACGTGTCATTATTCCAGTGACTTCTTGGAAAACTCTGTTTCCTTCACAAAATTGGGCCGAAATTAAACTTTAGCCATTGATCTAGGATAATCAAACGGTCTCAAATAAGATATTTAATATTAGTTGGCATTGGTCCACATGACGCATTGACGAGTCCCATCTTTTGAAAATCGCCAAATAAAATATTAATTTTTCACATAATTAATGATAGAATAGCCAATAAAATAAATATATTTTCAAACGACACATAAAAATCGCCAATACAAATATTTTTTTACCTTCACAAGAAAATCATTTGCCTCATATATTATATATTTTCCCCCACATTAATTTATAATTCGCAAGGAGTTTATGAAATATTTCATTTGGCAAGGAAAAAATTGCCTACGCCTTTATATTATTTTCCTAATTTGGAAAAAAACTCGCCATCATCAATAAATTTTTTCCCCTAAATAAATGTACGATTCACCAGGATTTTACACTTTTTCCTAGGAGGGGGTTTCTTAAAGTTATCCCTGATTAAGGCTAGTCATGGCCTCTAGTGTGGTTTTGAAGGGTGAGATGACTTCTATGCTTACTGACCCTCGGGGAGTCAGGATGAAGCAAGGCAAAGGGACTGATGGTGGTGGAGTAGGCGTAGGAATTGTGAGTGGAAAATTATGAATATACATTGTGAGTGGCGGAGTATGAGTAGGAAGAGTTGGAATGAGAGGTGAGAGAGTAGAAGTTGAAGGAGGCAGAGTTGGCGTTGGGAGGGAAGGTGGTGGAGTAGGAATTGGAGGCAAGAGAGAGGTTGGTGGAATGGGAATATGAGGTGGTGGAGTATAAGTGGAAATATTTCCTATAGCTTTATCTACTGTTATGTTCTGAGCCTCTATGGTATCTTTAATTTTATGCCCTTGGCTAGTGTTAGAACTTATCCTTGTGATTGACATGTTTAGTGCAAAATTAGTGAACTAAGTTGGAGGTGGAGTGAGGGTCACTTGGGGTTGGATGATTGATGGTGCTCCCATACCATATCTAGTTTTAGAATTAGGTGTATCCTATTCCAAGTCTACAAATCCTTCCAGGCCTTCAAAATTAGATATCTGAAACTAATCCAAGCGTAAGGTATCTTAAGGATTGTCCTGCTCTTTAGGATCCTCCATGTGTTTCCTAGTGGTCTCCTTTTTTCTCCTCTTTTGAGATGTTTTCCTTTTAAAAATAGGTATGTCTTCCTCCTCTTCTAGCTCCTCTTGTAAGGTTTCTAGTTGCGGAGATGTAGAAGCTCTCCTCCTTTTATACAATTTCTTCCCCTTTTTTGGTGGTAGAGGAGATTGGCCAGAAGTAGAAGGGCCTTCATCTTGTAGGGCCTATGACAATCCCATTGGAGGATCTATCTATCTAGTATTCCTAGTTCTAGGAGCCTTGTGCCTTGGATTTGAGCCATACTCTACTGCACATTCATGGCCATATATTATTTTTGGTTTCTGAGGTGGGGCCTTCTTATACTGGGGCACTATAGACTTCTCTCCACATTTCTTATCCACCTTCTTGGGTGGATCCATCAATGTCTTTATAGGGATTGGATCCATCTTATAAGGCCTTTTAATCCATGTCTCCATGGTTCTAATCACATGCCAAGACAGGAATTCAATATCATCATTTTCATCCTTATCAACTTCTACATTAAGGATGGGCCTATTGTATATATTGTCCTTAGTATAAATTGATTCCAGCACTTTATTTGAATCATTCTCCCAAACCTTTGGAGGAATTGGGGTCTTCAAGGTCTCCTATGGAAGGTTGAGGGACATCCTAAAATAGGCCTTGATTCTGACCTCATGATCATCCACGCAAATTATCTAGTGATCTTCGAGGTGTGGCTCATGGATATAGAATTTTTTAATGATGTGGTTGTATGTACCTATTGGGTTAAATCGGGCCCAAACAATTTTGTATATTTGAAGTGGGAACTCATCCCACTCAAAGGCCAAGGATTTTCATGCTTTCATGTCTTGAAGAGTATACGGGCCTAGGAGGATAGGGAAGTCCTAGTAGTGCTTCTTTTTATGATTTATGTGCTCATAGGCATGTGCGAGTTTCCTAACCATTTCTAGAATTATTATCTAGTCAAATGGGTACCTGGGAAGATTCTTTGGTTGCAAAGTGGATCCTTCCACCTAAATGTATGTAAATGTCCTAAATTGTATGTAATAGGCCCTAATGGCACTTATCTTGGCAGCTTCTTCTTCTAACATTCTTTTTGCAAAATCAACTTCAATGGATCAGATGATGATGAAGATGAAAGTGTCATTTTCTATCTTTTATTCTGGACTATCTTCTGGCATGTTTTCCCTCTTTACTAGCTATAGGTATACAATATGAGGCCATGCATTTGGTTCATTGATGTTCCCTCTTTTCACAAGTCCCAGATAGTCTACTTGTGTGGCTAATAAGTACACTATATATGTACTCATGTAGAATTTTGGATTATGTTTCATCGCAATAAACTGCTCATCCAACTTGTCACTGATATTGGTGGCCCAATCAAACCTAGCTTTGCAGTTCATGATCTTTCGTATCAATTGGATCATCCAATCCTCGAGTTGGATGGATTGAGGTGGTCCATACAATTGGCTAAAAATTGTTACTACTTCCTGGATGTCATCTTTTAGATATCCTCTGCTAAGGTCCATCTTGTCCAGTTTAGTCTTTGAGAGAGGTTGCTTGAGGAAATCCCTATGTTCAATTTCATAGGATTCTTCACCTTTGTTCCTAAATTATTTGAGTCCTTTTTTTATGAAGAAATCATAGAACTTATATATGCCCTTTTGAAGGTGGAAGACCTCTTCTACGATGTCTGGTCTTATGTTTAGTACCACCTGTCCTTCTATATTTATGACCACCCTTTCATCTGGTATATAGTGGTTTGGTAGGGTCATGATCAGCTCATATGATGTAACGGTTGTTGGATGGGCTACTGCATTGAATAGGTCTAATAAGAGTATATGGGCCTAGGAGGATAGAGAAGTCCCAGTAGTGCTTCTTTTTATGATTTATTTCTCGTAGGCATATGCAAGTTGCCTGGCCATTTCTAGAATTATTATCTAGTCAGATTGGTACCTGGGTAGCTTCTTTGGCTGCAAAGTGGATCCTACCACCCGGATGTATGTAAATGTCCTAAACTATATGTAATAGGCCCTAATGGCCCTTATCTTGGCAGCTTCTTCTTTTGACATTATTTTTGCAAAATCACCTTGAATGGATTGGATGATCGCGAAGATGAAAGTGTCATTTACTATCCTATAGTCCAGACTATCTTCTGGCATGTTTTCCCTCTTTACCAGCTATGGGTATGCAATATGAGGCCATGCATTTGGGTCATTTATGTTCCCTCTTTTCATGAGTCCCGAATAGTCTACCCATGCAAGTGATAAGTACACTATATGTGTACTCATGTAGAATTTTGTATTATGTTTCACCACAATCAACTACTCATCTAACTTGTCATTGATAATGGTGGCCCAATCAAACCTATCTTTGTGGTTCATGATCTTTCCTATCAATTGGATCATCCAATCCTCAAGCTGGATGGAATGAGGTAGTCATTACACTTGGCTTAAAAGTGTTACTATTTCTTGGATGTCATCTTTTAGATATTATCTTCTAAGGTCTATCTTGTCCAATTTAGTCTTCAGGAGAGGTTGCTTGAGGAAATCCCTATTTGCAATTTTGTAGGATTCTTCACCTTTCTTCCTAAACCATCTGAGTCCTTTTTCAATGAATAAATTATAGAACTTATCTATGCCCTTTTGGAGGTGGAAGACCTCTTCTATGATGTTCGATCTTATGTCAAGCACCACCTGTCCTTTTTCTGCTTCTGACCACCCTTTCTACTAGGATATAGTGATTTTCTAGGGTCATAATAATCTTAGATGATGTGAGGGCTGTTGGATGGGATGCTACATTGACTAGGCTAATAATACTAGGGAGGTGTAGTCTTCGGACCTCCCCACTAGCTGGGAACACCTTACCAGGAACTCATCCCAGTCTACACTTCTAATATCAGTATCGGTGATCTCTTCATATTTGTTCCTTATTTTTGAAGTGGGGTGATTCCCCTTGTAAAGGTATTTCATCAGGGACACTATCTATTTCTCAGGGATTACTACGAGAAAAGTACAAGTATCATTATTCTTATTGAAAGAAAAACTACGCAAAGCATGGAAGAAAATGATTTAACAAGGAAAATAGAAGTATAAGGCCTTGTAGAAGTCAAAAAATGTAATTTTCTCTCTTTTGGACCTTTTGGCCTTTCGGACACCGATAAAAATGTCAATTTCTAAAAATGTCGAAAGTGAGAAAAGGTGAAGTCAAAGGAACAAGCCTTCTTGAGCTTTTGGTGTGTGAAAGTTTGACCGAGATGTCAGACTCCAAAAGTCCAAAACTGTCAAAAAGGAGGCTTTTTCACTCGGAGGTTCGACCCTTTCGGCCTTTAGGGGTTTCGGTTAGAGTAGTCATATTATAGCTAATAATTAAATCATTTAATTATTAGTCTATTATACTCTACGCTTAAGTTAAACTTAGGCATCTCTTTTGGGGTTTTCCCTTTAGGATTTCGGTATCCTTTTATAAGGATTCACCGCTTTGCATTTCTATAAGGAGATCGTATTGTATTATTTTTGTTGATAATAGAAATTCTTTCTTTCAACATGGATATCGTGTCTCTGGATTTCTGGCCGCCATAGATTTCTCTTCTTCTATCTGTTTCTTGCTTTTTCCTTGTGACAGGTTTGCATGTAGGTGTTCTTGGGAGATTAGCTTTCAGCCTAATCCTACATGGTATCAGAGCTCGCTTGCTGCTCGCTATTTGTGTTTCATTGAAGCATACCAGACACAGAGGGTTTCAGAGGTTTTTTAGTGATTTTTGTGGTGTTTTAGGGGTAGGCTTTGGTTATGGTCACTTTGGGCTCAAATAGACATTTCCATTGAGTTTAGAGCACCCCAAAACCCTAGAAATGACATTAAATTCATCCATTTTGGAACCATTGGACTCTGAGGAAAAATTTTTTTGGTTTCCTGTGCCGTACAACACAGAAAACGAGGCAAAAATTTAAAAAAATAAAAAAACCCCTATTTTTCTATGGGTTTTTGTTTAATTTCTAGTGCAGTTAGTGCAAATTATTTGGTGCCACCGGCACACCGCCACCGCCGGCCAGTGCCCAACCGCCGCCCTATCGGCTCCGCCCCCTGCGGCCCGCCCACCAATGCCTCCCGGCCCTGCCAACCACTGCACCGCTGGCCCCCCGCCGCCACCAGCCCCTGCCTTCTCAGCGCCCCCACGCCACTCTACTTCTGACCGCACGTCGCTTGGGAACCGCTTGACAATTTTTTGTTAGCCCCCATAGGCCATTTAGCCCTACGGCTGGTCATATTAATGACTAGGAGCCCCGGCTTAGCCCCTGCACGCGCCATGCACCCAGGGGCCCATTTTTTTTTAGCCCCAGGGGCTTAAAACTTGGGTTTTTGAGCTTTTTTGAGCCCTTATCATCTTTTTTTCTCTATCTGGAGCATACAGAGGCCCTTTTTGGACTTCATTATATCGTCAAAAAGCTCTTTCCAAGCTTTTTCTGACTATGGTGATTAGGATTTTTGGCTCTACTATTTTGACAGTGTTTTTTCTGTCAAAGTCCAATATTTGTTTTTTCCTTTCGGGAGCCATATCTTGCTCATCCAGACTCCATTTTTGGAAAACCAAATATCGTCGAAAAGCTAGTTCAGTGAACTATTCAGTTGCAGGGGTATTTTTTCTAGATTTTTCTCCAGGTTATCTCTCCTCCAAGTTTGGCAGTTTTTGCACTCTGGCAGATTACTTGGGTTTTACAGGTCCTAGGATCTCTTCTTCTGATCTTTTGGCTCACTCTTCTTTCTGACTTCCTGAGCTTATTGTATCTCTTCTGTTGCATCTTTTTTCTATAAACGTACTAAGATAAAGTGCCTACTTCTACATTTCTGGGATTTCAAACACTTTGTGTTTGTTGTACTTGCACTCCATTATAAAGTGCCATGGGGGATTATGATGTTATGTTGTTTTGTGCTTATCCACCTTTGTCAAGTGAGCATACCTTCCACAACATTAGCTCATGCTATGTGTCAGTGACACCGCAATTTATCTTGTGCTTGTACTTTTGTTGCACTATCGGTGTTCTTGATTCTTCTTTTTGTAGATGTTTCTAGCTTTGCATTTCAGTGTTCCTATCACCTCTCCCTATTCAGCATTATGGGGGGGTTCACCTATTGGTTCTATTTCTTCCTTGGTTCAATTGATCAGCTCTTCAGACATTGTCTTCTCTACCTAGTCATGCACTTTAGTGGGGGTTCCAGCAGTTTCTTCTGACAGAGTTTACAGCTTCATGCTTCGGAGATGCTTCTTTCTCTTTCTTGTTCCTCTCTTTGGGACTTTCCCTAGATTAAAGGCTCAGTTTCCTTCATCTAGTTTATTTCTTGTACTTGGGTACCTGATCAGGCCTAGTTGTCGGGACCCATAGTTCCTTTCCTGCATTTTGTTTTCATGCATCCTTTAGTCCTTAGTTGTTTAGCTTCTCCCTAAGTTACACTTAAGGGGGGGTGTTAGAGTAGTCATATTATAGCTAATAATTAAATTATTTAATTATTTGTCTATTATACTCTATGCTTAAGTTAAACTTAGGCATCTCTTTTAGGGTTTTCCCTTTAGGGTTTTGGTATCCTTTTATAAGGATTCACCGCTTTGCATTTCTATAAGGAGATCGTATTGTATTCTTTTTGTTGATAATAGAAATTCTTTCTTTCAACATGGATATCATGTCTCTATCTTTTTGGCCGCCATAGCTTTCTCTTCTTCTGTCTGTTTCTTGCTTCTTCCTTGTGACAGGTTTGCATGCAGGTGTTCTTGGGAGATAAGCTTTAAGCCAAATCCTACAGTTTCAGACATCAAGGAGTTCCATAACACCGACACCTCAAAAAATCCAGAAGGCACTTGGCAACATCTCAAAGGGACACATGATTTTTGGCCTTTCAGAGTCTAAAAATCTATGACCAAGTCGTAAAGCAGAAACCCTAAGGAAAAAAAACAAAAAGGAAAAAAACCTCAAAAAAGGAGAGTGCCTCCCCCACAAGATGAAGGGTGCAAACCCTAGGGATTTGGGGAGGAAAACACGACTTGATAGAAGACTAACCTTAAATTGACTAAAAAAACAAACAAACAAACAAGAAAAAACCCAAAAACCCTACCTATCAAATGCAAGGAGGGAAGATGAGGAACACGAGGACCAAGAGCGAGGAGTGAGTAGAAACATCTGAGTGAGGAGGAAAGCTAGAATGGTGAGTGCGTGGGAAGAAAAATACTTGAGAAATGAAGAAGAAAAAGTGAGGATTAACTAGGGCTCAGACCACTTAAATAGCTCGTGGGGTGACGTCACCCGGTTTTGGCATTTCAAAGGATGAAATGTTGAACATCGGGTGGCCTCATTCCCCCTTTCAGTGTTTTGGATGCCAAAATGCCGAAAGGTCCAAAAGTTTGACTCTTCAATCCTTTCAGGGTTTTGGAGGCCAAAACAATGAAAGGTTCAGGTTTGGCCTTTCAGACATTTCAATGTTTTAGAGGAATCAACGTCCTTCAAAATGCCAAAAGGGCAAAAAGGGCAAAAATGCCTTGTTTTCTCAACAAGCTCCTCAAGAGACCCAGTTCAAGGAACAGAGAGAGGGGCTAACTCAAAAAACCAAAAAAGAAAAGGGGGGTCCCCATGGTCAGAGGACCAAAAATGGCGTGTGTGTTGTGGACCCACAATAATAAGTAACTAGGTTTCATAAGTTTTCAATTGTATTCAGTTTAGATTAGATTGTCATATGATAATGTATAAAGAAGTTACAAACTAGCAATCCCATTTTAGTGTGCAATGGGTATGCTTGAGAATTTTTGGAAGAATTATAAGAAGATGTAAAATATTTAACAACTCGGTCTATTAATAGGATTACAAGGGTTAATATTTCTTGAAAAAGGGAACATAAACATATTTGGGTTTCTTCAGGGAAAGAATGGATCAAAATTAATTTTGACGGGGACTCAAAAGGTAACCAAGGACCATGTGGAGTAGGTTACATGGCTATATTATGGGCGGATAATATACTTGTGGTAGGGGCCAAGAATTTTTATAAGGGCACCAATAATGAGCCAAAGTCCAGGTAGCCCTCTTGCAATCAAAATGGAAATAATGATTTTCTCTCTGATTGACACCTTTGATTGTTTTAAAATATCACATGTGATGCATGAGGGAAATTGAAATTGCAAATACAATGTCTAAGGTTGGGGTGAGATTCAAAGATCAGGGGAGAGAGGAGTTAATTGAATATTTCTAGAGCATTAAAGGGGAATGACTCAATTTTGGAATTCAGTGGCACAAATAGAAGTAGATAAATTCAAGAAGTAATTGTTATTGTGAGTGGATAAGTCCCATACTTCATTCTTGTTAAGGCCCCTTTTTTTAATTTGAATTTTAAATGCCTTTTGTTTCTTTCCACTTTCCAATAGCTATTAAGGGAAGCATTATGAAGGGGTGAGACATTAATTTTACTTGAGAATGTAAGTGGTTGATAGGATTAATCTTGAATTAATCATGAAGTGGATGGAGGCATTTCATCCTCACATGAGATGGCCCAATGTGGCATCCTCAGCGAGTACTTTGGTGCTCATTATGAAAGAAGAATCTAGAATTCTTGGGGTAAATTTAGGTGATGTAGGGCAAGGTAAATGTCATTAGGAAAGTATGGAATTGTCTCCATCTCCAAGTGTTTACAAAGGATAGGGAGCGATAATCGACTAAAATGGAAGAAAATTTCCCTTTAAAGGCTCTAAAACAACAACAAACCTTCCTGGGGGACCTTACTAGGAAAATGTTGAAGGGATTTTTTGTTGGACAATCCACAATTTTGGCAGATATTGGACCTGTTATTGAGGGAAGAGTTCATGACTACAAAACATGGATATAGATCCAATATTGATCTAGTCTTGATGATTTTTTCATGGGAATTAGAACTAGGGATGAAAGAGGAGGCATTATGGGTTATGTACTCCTGTGTGAAGCCAAAATTTATTGGGGAGATGATTCCAATGTTGACATTAGCAGAGATGGGGGTCAAATTTCAAGTTGAAGAAGGCAATTGGAGGATGGTAGAGGGCACATTGTAAAGCTTTAAGCACTTTATGGTATGGAGTGTGATGACTAGTAAGGAAATAAATAAAGAGGAGGTGAGGGATGAATGTGAATTGCTAAAAGAACACCTAATGCAGATGGAAGAAGATAAGAAGTAGAAAGACTGAGAGATACAAGAGTCCAGGAAGGAAAAATTGGATACAAGATGTATAACACCTCTCTTACCCTAACACAATCAAGCAAGTATTACAATCTTCAGTTCATATTTAGATTCTATTGGGTTGATTCTATTAGATTTTGTAAGATATTTTTATATTTCCTTTTCTACATATATGAGTGTGATATAGCATTAGGTGTATACATAGAGGTACTTATCTAATATACTCCGATGGTTTATTCATAATGATTTCATATTTTAATACTTGATGACGCCACTAGAAATAAACATGGTGATGTTGTTAGGTGTATTGTTTATGTTTCATGGTACCCTTCTATGTGTTTCTATCTCTACTTATGTGTTGAGAATCTTTCAGAACCTTGGTGTGTGAGTGGTTAGGACCTTTCAAACATTTATGGTTCTGGTGGACTATTTATGATATTTTGTTAGTACTTAATGATTTTTTGTTAGATGATTATGCTTTTGATGGATGCAGAATCATTACTTATGTTTCTCTCTCTCTGATTTTGACTATTTGATTATCATTTCTTATGTTTATGTTTCAAATGTATATTTATTATTTTTTCCTCACCCATGATTATGTTAATATTATTTAGGATGATTAGGATATGCACATGCTTAAAAACACACACACACACACACACACACACACACACACACACACACACACACACACACACACACACACACACACACACAC
>MU228015.1:3646120-3679167 GCA_018584345.1 Thuja plicata
CGCGCACGCACACACACACACACACGTGTGTGCGCACGCAAACACACACACACATGCACACACACACGCACACACACACACACATGCACATGCACATGCGCACACACACACACACACACACACACACACCCGCGCGCGCGCGCACACACACACACACACACACTTTGTCTTTGTGATGCATGGTTGTAGGTATCCGCATCGACTTCATCGGGCTTCATAAGCCTGAGCATGCCTTAAAATCCTTGATGGTTAATGAGGGAAGATAACATTAAGGCCGACTTGAACTTATCCCTTGTCATCATTCCAATTGAAGAATGATTATTATCCTTAGATACCGGTCAGACTATTAGAATGATAGATGTTGACCCACCTATTACTCGGCTGAGTATGGTTTGATTTGATCATATGATTATTATGATTACATTGGTTTTGATAATGCATTATCTTTGGAGTGACTTTTATTTTTGGTTGTTGTCATGTCTCAGGATGCGTGAGTTATTTATCTTGTTATAATTGGTCATTTGGGGATTATTGATATTTTAATTATTATTTTTCATTATAATTAAGTTCTTAAATTGGTATTTATTGATATTTATATTTCCTCTCTTATATAGTCCCAAATGATTATTAATAAAGGATTAATTGGTATATATATTAACATATATTTATATATATTTTTAGTGTGTGTAAAGTATTATTATGAATTAACAATTACTGATTGCGTTTATATTCAATATTCCCTATTTAATTGTGGATCCATATTAGTGCGGGTGTATATTACATGTTTAAAAAATATTTATGTTTGAGAGGATATATTATATAGTTTAATTATAAAAGATAAATATATGTATGTGAGAGAAATGTTGTATATTTCTTTCACTAAAACTTTAGTTTTAATTTATGTTTGAGAGGGAAATGTTATTATGAATATTAGAATTATTTTATTAATTCCTAGTAGTTTTGAAGTGGTTGAGAATTTTTTTCTTTTCGAACACAATTCTTGGGAAGTCTATTTGTTTGATTTCTCATTCATTTTTGTGGATGGTTGGAATTTTTGGAGGATTGATTTCTGAAAATTGTTGGAGGGATTTTAGATTTTGATTCTTGAAGATTTTTTTTATCATTTTTGTGAATATTTGAGGTCGAGATTGTTTTGTATTGTTGGAGAAATAGTTTGGTAATCGATTAGAGATTTTTTTGGCTTGGATTTGGATTTTTATTAACCTTAGATTAATGGAGATTATTATTCAGAGTTATTGTTGTGCATTTGAGTTGGATTGCATCATCATTCAGTCTTCTTCATTCTTCTTCCTTATTTCTTTGTGGGACTTAATGTAGGGTTTGAAACCCTCTTATCTATTGCTTGTCTATTATCTTGGAAATTTTTTTGGTGTTACAATATCATTTAATAGATGCATTTTGAATTGCAGTGAAATTCTAAAAGTAAAGTTTCAATTTGTTCACCTTACCTTATTTCTTTCCTATTTAAAAAAAAAAATTTGGGAAAACATTTTTAGTTTTTAATTTTCATGTCTTGGGTTCAAGATAATTGGATTTTTGGAAGAAAAATAGGGAGATCTCAAATAAGTCTCTTTTTGATTTCACTTGCATATCATATAGAACCATGTCATAAATAAGAGCATCTCATATATCATATGTCCGAATATAATGGACAGTCGCAAGTCTCACATAAAGGTGATCAACAAATGTCTATAAATATCAATATATCATCGATACAAAATCTATATAGCATCAATACATAATCGATACAAAAATGCTACAAAAGGCACAAAGATACAATGCTACAAAAAGTCAACAACTACTAGCCCCACCCTCGCCACCAGGCTAATGAGGGCATGGTATATCAGGTCCTACCCTCTTCTGTTGTGAAGGAGTCACCACAACACTACTCTGTGACTGTTGGGCTTTAGTAGATCTCTATGAGGTAGTATATCTGGGAACCCATCGAAAAAAGGAGCAATGCCCTCATAGTGATGCCGCAAGTACTCAATTTCTCTCTGGGACTCATGCCCTAATCTCCAAAATTAGTCAATAACCTCCCTATGGGATAGATCATCTACACCATCTATGAAGGCTCTAACATCTGTATGAGCCTATCTCTACTTGATATAAGTTATTGTATCCCTGCTCTCATCTGTTGTAACTATTGATGTTTGAAAATGTTTATGCTAACTTGAGAAACCAATATACCTTAAGACTGATGTTAGGAGTGGTTAGTTCCAAGTTTGAAAGCTTTGTAAGGTAACTGGATGACCTATAGGGTTAAGACTGCCCTCTTCTACTTCTAGCTCTACAAAACCAAGGAGGGTACAGCTAATCAAGACTAAACTCAACTCTTTATGACACCTTCTACTTCTGGATTTAAACAATAGATAAATTTTAAGTAGTAAATGCCAACCTAGCATTCAGTGACTCTCCACTACCATGGGTGGAATAAGTAGGACAACACCTCAAAAGGTAAAGAATTTTGTAATGAGTTTGATTTATATTTGTGGGATAGAACATAGCCAAACAAATCCAAGGGGATATCAGTATAGGAGTACTAATCTCAGATCAGTCCCTTATCCATTGGGATAAAACCTAAATATAGTACTAAAATTGAAACACCTTTCTAGGCATAGGTTCAAAACCATAAACATAAGAACTTTCAGATTGCTCACTACAGGATCCTCAAGTAGATATCAAACATAATTAATGTAGTGTTCAAAGGAGTTTAGTTTGATTCTCAATCAAATACCAATGAAATACACATATGCATAAGAAGAACTCATACAATAAGCCATAAAACTCATAATTCCATTGACAACACAAAGGACAGACTCAAATTTGAGAAGAAATTATATTAAGTGTGATGAAAACTATTTCTGAATTAGTATGACAGGGAAATATGCAATTAGATAATATGCAAAAGATTATACAACTTTCTTTGTATCTCAATACCACTGAACTACATCCACTACCTTCTAGACTAGAAACAAGTATTAGCCTAATGCTTTCTAATTTCCCAATTTTCTAGCCCTTTCTAAATGGTCTCGAGTATTATTTTATAGGAACAAGAATTCTACAAGATTCAGACCATTTAGGGTTAGTTTTTACAACCAATCAGATATTACATTCAATTTTGTGAGCAAGTTCAAACCTTGAATCTTCTCTTCAATCTGTGCAATATGATCTGCAATTAATTCTCCAATCCATGGATATGAGCGCAACATTCTGATAGGCAAGAAACTCCATGGCATGACTGTGACAACAACCTTAATTAACTCAAAAAAGACCCGGTGGTTGTGTATGCATTTACCCTCTGAGTCTGGATATAAATGCTTCCCCATATATCAGATTTCCATCTGTTCAGTCTTCAACAACTATTCAGAGCCACCCAAAAGATCAAGTCAGGTCATTAATGTCTCTGAGAACAAATATCTGTAGATATTTATAAAACCCTCTGTGAATACTTTTGAATTTTTTTAAAATTATGTTACAACGGCTATATGTGGCATGGAAAAAGAATTTGACAATTGAGATTGAAACATTTGCCAACTTTAAAACTGATTCATTGATCCTTTTAAGTTACCCGAGCACAAGAATCTAGTCCACCACATGTCGCATAGGCGTAATCTCTTAATGATTAAATATCGAGCAGCTTTGATATAAGCCTTTACGCCTACCACACAATCTTTCCAAACTTGTCTACACTTTAACCTTTCTCTGTCCTCGAGAGTAACTTTACTTTAACTCTAATCATCATCCGAAGATCTAGTGACTGCTACATTTCTTTGTCGCTGAACAAATTTCCTAACTCATGGTTTATCTGGCGACCACATGACAAACACCCTAGTCTCCTTGGTTCCTAGATGATTTCAACTTTTTGGTTTTCATCTGGAGATAATGTGACTATCGTCAATCTCACTTTAATCTGACGCCTATCATCACTTAACCTGGCTTTAGCTTAAGTTTTCATTTTTCTTTAATCTCTGAGTCGCTACACTTTTTTATTAACCATAGTCTCATCATGAGACTCAGCGACAAGAATTAGATCTTCATTTAATCAGACAGCTCTTAGAAAGTCTCTTAACCAGTTTAAAATATTCCCTCTCATCAGGAGACCACGCGATTGAAGAGAAACTCAAAGTCACCGAATAGATTGGAATTTTCATTCTCCATCACGAGACTTGGAGACTATCATACAAAAACTGGGCCCATCAAGACACATGTCACCCTATAATTTTCTCACAACTACTTCGTCATCCCTACCAATGACATATGTCTATCCTTTGACCTAACCCATCTTCAACCATGGATAATCTAGAGACTCAAAAACTGAGTAATCTCCAAGCCATGAGACATTTTTCCTAACTGTAGTTAAATCTGGAGACTGGGTGACTGAAGGCATTCTTAACTCTCATTAAACCTCTTCTCTCATCTAGAGACTTGGTGACTAAGCCCTAATCTCCAAGTCACATAATGATCTTGACTTTTCAACCTTCATTTGGATATTACGCGACTACCGTTGATTCACTTTTCTATCTGACACAGATGGTTGAGATTAAAACTTGATGACACCCTGTTGATGTCTGACTTTCCTTATAGCGACATCGCTACTGAAGAGATCCCACAAAGACACATGGCAGCACCTCACAATCCCTTGAACATAACTTCACTACTTCTTCTACTTTAAGGCTTAATGACAACCACTAAATTTGATTAATCTGCTCAGCCTTTAATCCATCTTCATTCCATAACCTAAACATGAGTTGACCCTCCTTTGACCATAACCCATCCGGTGATCCAGCGATTGAATAGTCTCATTGTTGGGAGATGAAATCATTAACTCAGGTTATATCTAGAGATATAGCGACCACCATAGGGTCATCACTTCTTCAGATGGTATTCTCTAGGTCACATGATCACAAAAGAATATTCTATTTCGTTAGGAGATAACCCAACCAAAGGAAATTGCTAAGTCATGAGAAGACAAGGAATATTCGGGAAACATTATGAGACTTAGCGACTATATGAGACATGAAATGCGCACATGCCAAAAGCGATTCTTAAGTGACTCGAAAAGTAACATCAAAATAGAATGAGGCCAAGACATTTAGGTTTTATCTCTCAAATTTTGATATGAAAACTCATTAAGGGCTTAGGTTTTAAGTCAGAGGCCAAAATAAATTGCAGAGATAGGAAAGGAAGCATGAAACCATGAAATATTTGGCAAGTGCTAATAGTGGCTCCGTCTAGGATGTATGTCTCTTGCATGCATGACAAGGATTCATAATTAATAGGAGAAGCAGACCACCTACAGGAAACAAAACCTAACCTAAAACAGAAAACATGAAACAAAAAAAGGAAACTTACTTATACCAGTAGAAAGAAAACCTCTGCAATTTATTCTCTAATTTGAAGGAAATCAAATAAACTTTGATGTCCCAAAGCCACCACAAAATTCTTGATCCAGCTTGCCTCTGTCATAGACAAAATTTTCTACTCCCTATACTGAAAGCAAGCTGAAACAAATTCTTTCATTTGTCTAACCAGAGAAACTACCACTTTCCATTAGCTCACCACAAGAAAAAAAAAAAAACACCTTCATTATCTGAGCTAAAAAGAAAATCAGACAAATGAATAACATATGGCATATGTATGTTGCACTCATTGAATAAGAAAACACTAGGATAACTGCAACATGCAGTATCTTCCATCTTCAAGCCATATCTGGGAAACTCACTGTCCCATTAAAAAGAAGAGCACTCAAGCTCTTTCATACTAGTGGGGTAAGCACAACCAGATCCATCCACATCAGTAGTTTTTAGCTCAAAGGAGAAAGCACTTTAAACCTCATGTAAACACTAAGAAGATTCATTGCTTGGGATCTCATCATCAAAAATAGGAGCATCCTGCATCCTGCATCCTGTCAGCATTAGACAAACCCAAAAATTGTTGGTGGGTGGGAGGTAAAACATCAATACATTCACCATCTACACATGCAATTTGAGCCACTAAAGGACCATCCTTTAATGGTATAATGGAAAATTCAAAATCAGAAAAAGATTCCAAATCCACACAACTTTTCCAATCAGTACTCAAAATTATATCAAGGGTCGCCTCATCACTTGAAACTGAACAAATACTGATGACTTTATCATCTGATATGTCATATTGAACCTAGTTGTAATCTAATAATGTAGAAGTAGCACAAGAATCAGAAGCACACATGTCAAAATAAAATCCTACTGACTCATGCTTTCGGTCAGAATCAATGTGTGTTGGGTGTGAGAACTCAAAACCATCCCTCCCTGAATATCTAAGATATTCACAAGACAAAAAATCTTAAATTTGTTCACTATGAAATACACCATTATCATCACTATCACCCTCCTCTAACAAGTAGTCCTTAGCAACATTTTCACTTATGCAATCTTCTTTTTCTTCCTAACTGCACCAATCTTCTGCCTCATACTGAGAAAGAGCATCACTTTCATGATTATAAGAGAGTATAATCACTAGACACATCTCCTTCATAAGTCCTATCATTCTCAATAACAACACTAATAGATACAACCACAAATGTATCTTCCAATTCATGATTTATATCATTATTTATCCAATCCCTAATATGCACATAATATTCTTCCCTTAAGGAGATTGGCCAATGGGTTGATTCTAGGAAACAAAGTTCCAAAAATAAACCAATAAAAATAGACTCTGAAAACTCAATGCCCCTTGGAAGCTTATCATATGTATCACAAAACCTTTTATAAAATAAAATTATTGATAGTTACCCTCTCCCTCCTACCTTCAATCTCATCCATATTAGGCAATTCCTAAGGATGCTTTGGTCTAATAATGCAGAATCTTCCTCAAACTTACCCATTTGATTTAACACAATACTTCCATAAGATTTTGCAAAAATGCAACTAAAAACTTGAAGTATGAAAACCTCTCTTCACAACTTATTCCTTCTTTTTATTGCTTTGATCACTTAATAAGGAAAGCTTTAGTACTTTGAGAAATACCTGGATGTATTGGAGTAGCTCAAAAATATGTGATCTGGAGTGACCTTCAAATCACCCTTTCAAAAATTGTAGAGCCACCACCTCTTTACAGAGGAAAAGATTTGTATCAACTGAGATCTTCTTTCCTAGCTCTGACCTTCTTCAAATCAGAAAACTCACAACACACCCCATATAGAGTCCTCCAATGATTCCTCTCTTGAATTAACACTATAATTCACAGGAGCCCAAATATTTGTTGCCTCTGCCACTGCAAGTCCACCTTTTTCTTTGTAGTCTATCTTCAAATGTGCACACTGGTGCAAATCTGAGAACTCAGAGTCACCACTCACCCAATGTGAGATAGTACTTGGATTTCTAAACAAGGACTAGGAATTTCAGACACTTTGCAATGACAAACAGAACAAATCTGACTCACTTTACAAAACATGAGGAATATGTCTTTTTGTAGCACATGACTCTATAACTGTCTTGTTAATGACTTCCCCAGTAGAGTCTCCATTTTGTTGGTGATTCAGATGGGCTAACTCTCTCTCAAAAAAGATTTAAATTATTTATACTAGAGTCTCCATGATAAGGTTAAAAACCTTCACTGTTATCCCCAGTGGAGTTTTCATCTTGTTCTAATTTTTGTCCATCCATTCAATGTGAAATGCATCAAAATTTTCAATTTCATCCCAAATAGCATTCCTATACTGTTTCAACCTTTGATTCTTTGAAGCATATTTAGATCTTATTTGAGAAACAACTAATTCAGAATCCCCAATGACTCTGATATATCTGATCTTGTGTTCTGAAGCTAATCTCAATCCTATCAACAAAGCCTCATATTTTGCAATATTATTTGTGCAAGTGAATAACAGAGAAAATGAGAACTTGTAAGTCTTACCACTGGGAGCTATTAGTAACACTCCTACGCTAGATCCTTCCTTTGAATTTTCACCATCAAAGTGCATTGTCCATAGGTTATTCTTATCTGCAAGATTGTCCCTTTCTTCTAATAACAACATGTGTTGGACATTTTTCTCAGCTTTACTATCTTGCACTTGGAAAGATCCAATATCTATATCCACGAAACAATTCATTCCTTCATCTTCACTCTCCTCAATAATATGAGGAGTTCTGACTTCCCTGGATACCCTAATTTTTTTACCAGCTATGTTAAATGTGGAAAATGAAAAATCACATTGTATACTTCCTCCCATTGAGGCACTCCATTTCCTAGATAGAAATATTTCATATTCGGGTGGAATGTCAACTACTAAGACACTCATTTTTAATATTTTTTCTGGAAATGCAGCAAGTGTATAAGGAAGGGCCTTAATGGTACCTATGACAGGAACTTCTCTTGAATCCATTGCTTGACACCTCCCATGAGGACTATCAACCTGCAGTCCCAGTGATTTCATTATTTCTACAGGCATGACTGTATTTGATGCACCTAAATCAATCATGCAATTCTTGAGCATCTTACCATTAATAACCAGTGTTAAGAAGAAAGGATCAACAGTTCCTGAAGGAGGAATGACATGATTTGTGTTTAATAAAACCTGAGGGATTTTAGAAATAATTTCTTTTGATTCTTTTCCCTTTGTATCTATTTTTTCCTTGTTATTTATTTCCTTCTCATTTACTTCTATTTTCAAAACATTTGTAGTAAAAAAACTACTCATCCATGCCAAGGCTGTCTCCTTATGCTCAAGAATCCTCATCATTTCCAAAAGTGGAACCCTAACTGTTATTTGGGAAATTAATTGTCCCATGTCAATAGGAGCATACTCAATGTCATAGTTATTTTTCTTGACAGTAATATTCTTATCCTGATTTTGAGCAGGTTGATTCAGTTTAGTTCCCTTAACATCCTTTGGAAATGAAGGAACAACAATCTATGGTGTCTTCATCTTAGTCTTTTGAGAAATATTAGGACTTCTTGGTTTATCTATTGTTTTTACCTTTATCTTCTTCACATTCTCAGTAGCTTTTTCCTTTTCTGATATTTGCTTTGGGCTTGTTTTTGGTTATGTAACAAACATACCAGCCGGTGTGCTAACTTCATTGCCAACTATTTTATTTCTCAAATTATATTTACTTTGTGCTTGGGCAACCAAGTTTTCAATGATTCTAGACCTTTCTACACATGAAGGTCTTCTTGTTGTGAATGGCTCTCCTCCCCTTGCAGTATTACATCCGATTTTATCAATGTCTGCTTCCTTTTCCTCAAAAGAAAGCATATGTTGATCTTTAGCTTGATTTTCAAATTCATCTTCATCTGATGAAGACAGATCCTAGCTTTTTTCTTGGTCATCAGATTCACCACTTCTTAAATTTTCATATGCCATGCCATTCCCAACATCATCATATAATTTTTCCTCATCTTCCTTTTCTTGTTGGGATTGACTTGGATACACCTTCAAAGAAACAGCACAAGTATCTAGATTATGGGGGGATTCACATTCCTCACACGAGTATTCATCATTACACATATTATTTGAATTTATTTGAATAGGATCAGGAGTATCTTTATTTGGCCTTTCTATCCTTTGTGGGATAATGTGCCTCGCATCCTTGAATTGGGTATTGTATGGGTGGTTCTGCATCATATTTTGGGGATTATAATAGTTGTAGGATGACCTATCATTATTTGGAGCTCTAGGATTTTTATTTTCTCCTGGTTTTAGGTCTTTTATAGCATTTAGAATCTGCTTCATATTGATTTCCTCTTTAGGCTTAGGATTTGAAGGCTTGTCTAATTCTTTCTTTGTAGGCTTGAAATCTTCTCTGCTACCCAACTTCCCAGATACTCTCCTATTAGTTTCTATATTGACAGCTATTTTGTAGGCTTCTCTCATGGTCCTTGGATTTTTGTCTCTCAAGAGGTATCCCATCTTAGAATCAAATGCATTGAGATAAGTAGCTAAAGAAACTCTATCATCCAATTTCATAACTTGAAAATTTTTGTGCATAGCTCTTTGAAATCTTATGTTGAACTGTGCAACATCCTCATTTTGATTCTTTTTTTATTTTATTTAATTCATTCAAAATGAATCCCTCATTGGTCTTGTCACCATATTGTTCCTTAAAGAAATCAACTAGTTCATCTATTGACCCTATATAATTATAAGGTAATCCTCTAAACCAATCCCTAGCATCCTCTACTAAAGATTGAATAAAGAGTTTCATTAATACATCCTCATGTGCAATTTCACAATCATCCATCATATCCTTAAAAATTTTCAAGTGTTCTTCACATGTAACTACATCATTTCAAGTAAACATGGGAATCTTATCTCTAAGTTTGCATGGAACCTCATTAGGATAACCTTGGATATTATGAAAGGAAAATTGGTTGTACCTTTCTACATGAGTGGATTTCCCTTGGAAAGCATTATTTTCTTGAGAAGTAGAGGCTTTTTGATTTGATGTTGTAGCTACTTCAGGACCAAGCTGAATAGGCCTTGTCATCTATCTGAGATAGTCAGCCTTCTTCTTAATCTCCAAGGAATTAGCCTCCAATTCTACCAATTCAAGATCCTTGGCTATGAATTCTCTTTCAACTCTAGCTCTCTCAAGATCCATATCCAATTTAGACATATGATCTACTGGACCTTTTAGATTATTAGGCTGATCTATTATAACCCTTTGTTTTTCCTTACCTTTAGAGCCATGCTGACTAATCACCTGAATGACAGGTTCCTCTTCATCCCTTGAAGGCTTTTCACCATCATTCAATGCCTCAAGATCTAATAATCTTCTCATTCTTTTCTCAAGGAAAAATTGGTCTTGTTTGATCTAATTTTCTCTTTCCCTTTCTCTCCTTTGTCTTATAGCTACCTACTGCTGGATCAACCTTTCAACTTCAACAAGCTTTGTAGCCATACTATCAAGATCTAGCAGAGTAGAAATAGATTCTTCTTCTTCTTTGTCATCAAGAGAACTATTACCTTCATTTGTACCTAGTCCCACATCTACAGCCTCAACTTCTTCATATTCAGATGTATTTCCTTCATGGCTATGTTGGACTAGTCTTTCTTCTATGATTTCTTCTCTTTGTCTCTCATTTTCAGGGGTACCTCTAGTATCCCTTTCTCTTCTAGGCTGGTTAGATTTAGATGTAATTGGGAAATAATTTCCCAACCTATCTTCAGGTTGCTTTCTTAACCAAGACCTTGTTCATTTATGGCTCATATTGGAAAGTATGTGACAAAATGATTTCTAATACTCAGGACTGCTGCAAAGATTACTTTAGAGTTGCCACCCAAAAATTAATTGGGATCATAGTAATTCACAAAAATGAATATAAATAATATGCTAAGATTCAAAATTAGACCTTACAATCTTTATTTTCCTCAACGTCGCCAACTCAACTGTAAGTTGATGATCCTTAAAAGGATATTGTAACTCTTCTATCTTCGACCAAAGACTTTAGGATAATTCTTTCTTTCAAGTCCCCAGCAGAGTCACCATCTTGTTGGTGTTTGAAAACATTTATGCTAACTTGATCATCCAATATACCTTAAGACTAATGTTAGGAGTGGTTAGTTCCAAGTGTGAAAGATATGTAAGGTAACTGGACCAAGTATAGGGTTAAGACTGCCCTCTTCTACTTCTAGGTCTGCAAAACCAAGGTGGGTACACCTAATCCAAACTAAAATCAACTCTTTACCACGCCTTCTACTTCTGGATTTAAACAACAGATAAATGGTAAGTAGTAAATGCCAACCTAGCATTCAGTGACTCTCCACTACCATGGGTGGAATAAGTAGGACAACACCTCAAAAGGTAAAGAATTTTGTAATGAGTTTGATATATATTTGTGGGATAGAACATAGCCAAACAACTCCAGGGGGATATCAATATAGGAATACTAATCTTAGATCAGTGCCTTATTCATTGGGCTAAAACCTACATACAATACTAAAATTGAAACATCTTACTAGGCATAGATTCAAAACCATAAATATAAGAACTTTCAGATTGCTCACTATAGGATCCTCAAGTAGATATCAAACATAATTAATGTAGTATTCAAAGGATTTTGAGTTTGATTCTTAATCAAATACCAATGAAATACATATATGCATAAGCATAAATCATACAATAAGCCAAAAAACTCACAATTCCATTGACAACACAAAGGAGAGACTCAAATCTAAGAATAAATTATATTATGTATGATGAAAAATGTTTCTAAATCAATATGACAAGGAAATATGCAAAATATTATACAACTTTATTCCTATCTCAATACCACTGAACTACATCCTACCTTCTAGACTAGAAACAAGTATTAGCCTAACGCTTTCTACTTTCCCAATTTTCCAGCCCTTTCTAAATGGTCTTGTGTATTATTTTATAGGAACAAGAATACTACAAGCTTCAAACCATTTAGGGTTAGGGTTTACAACCAATCAGATATTATATTCAACTCTGTGAGAAAGTTGAAACCTTGAATCTTCTCTTCAATCTGTGCAATCTGATCTACAATTAATTCTCCAATCCATGGATATGAGCACAACATTCTGATAGGCAAGAAACTCCATGGCATGACTATGAAAACAACCCTCATTAACTTAGAAAAGACTCAGAGGCTGTGTATGCATTTACCCTCTAATTATAAAACTATTCCTATTAAGTCTGGATATAAATGCATCCCCATATATCAGATTTCCATATGTTTGATCTTCAATATCTATTCAGAGCCACCCAGAAGATCAAGTCAGGTCATTAATGTCTATGAGAAATAATATCTATAGATCTTTATAAAACCCTCTATGAATACTTTTGATTTTTTTCAAATTCTATACAATGGCCACAGGTGGCATGGAAAAAGAGTCTAACGAGTGAGATTGAAACCTTTTCCAACTTTAAGACCGAGCCATTTATCCTTTTAAGTTACCCAAGCACAAGAATTTGATCTACCACATGTTGCATAGGTGTAATCTCTTAATGATTAAATATTGAGCAGCTTTGATATAAGCCTTTACGCCTACCACAAGATCTTTCCAAACTTGTCTACACTTTAACCTCTCTTTGTCCTTGGGTGTAACTTAACTTTAACTTTGATCAACATCTGGAGACCTGGTGACTGCTACATCTCTTTGTCACTGAACAAATTTCCTAACTCATGGTTTATCTAGCGACCACACAACAAACACCCTAGTCTCCTTGGTTCTTGGATAATTTCAACTTTTTGGTTTTCATCTGGAGATAACGTGACTACCGTCGATCTCACTTTCATCTGACACCTATCATCACTTAACCTGCCTTTAACTCAATTTTGCATTTTTCTTTAGTCTCTGAGTCACTACACTTTTTTATTAACCATGGTCTCATCACGAGACTCAGTGACAGGCATTAGATCTTCTTTTAA
The DNA here is from genome assembly GCA_018584345.1 of Thuja plicata. Classification (NCBI taxonomy): domain Eukaryota; kingdom Viridiplantae; phylum Streptophyta; class Pinopsida; order Cupressales; family Cupressaceae; genus Thuja; species Thuja plicata. The sequence goes on from MU228015.1 coordinate 3,659,522, forward strand.
TCAGACGGCTCTTGGAAAGTCTCTTAACCAATTTATTCCCCGTCATCAAGAGACCACACGACTGAAGAGAAACTCAAAGTCACCGAATAGATTGGAATATTCATTCTCTATCATGAGACTTGGAGACTATCATACCAAAACTGGGCCCATCAAGACACATGTCACCCTATCATTTGCTCACAACTACTTCATCATCCTTGTCACTGACATCTGTCTATCCTTTGACCTAACCCGTCTTCAACCATGGACAATCTGGAGACTCAGGGACTGAGTAATCTCCAAGTCACAAGACATTTTGCCTAACTATAGTTAAATCTGTAGACTGGGTGACTGAAGGAATTCTTAACTCTCATTAAACCTCTTCTATCATCTAGAGACTTGGTCACTAATCCCTAATCTCCAAGTCACATAATGATCTTGACTTTTCAACCTTCATTCAGAGATTACCCGAATACCATTTATTCACTTTTTTGTATGACATAGATGGCTGAGATTAAAAATTGATGACACCCTACTGATGTCTGAATTTACTTACAGTGACCTCGTGACTGAAGAAATCCCATAGAGACACATGGTGGCACCACGCAATCCCTTGAACATAACTTTGTTGCATCTTCTGCTTTAAGGCTTAAAGATAGCCACTAGATTTGATTAATATACTCAGCCTTTAATCCATCTTCATTTCATAACCTAACCATGAGTTGACCCTCCTTTGACCATAGCCCACCAAGTGATCCAGGGACTGAATAGTCTCATTTTCAAGAGATGAAATCATTAACTCAGGTTATATCTAGAGATCTAGCGACCACCATAGGATCATTACTTCATCGGACGGTAGTCGCTAGGTCTCATGATCACAAAAGAATATTCTATTTTGTTAGGAGATAACCCAACCAGAGGAAATCGCTAAGTCTTGAGAAGATAAGGAATATTAGGGAAACATTAGGAGACTTAGCGACTATATGAGACGTGAAATGCGCACATGCCAAAAGGGATTCTTAAGTGACCCAAAAAGTAACAACAAAATAGAATGGGGCCAAGACATATAGGTTTTATCTCTCAAATTTTGTTATGAAAACTCATTAAGGGATTAGGGTTTAATTTAGAGGCTAAAATAAGTTGTAGAGATAGGAAAGGAAGCATGAAACCATGAAAAAATTGGCAAGTGCTAATAGTGACCCTACCCTCGGCTGTTTTAACTCACAGCTCTATTGTCGCTAGTTTGCGGGTAAGGTCTGAAACATCCTTAGATAGATGTTGGACCTTTGAGGGATCATCCTCTTACCCACCCATAGCCACATCCATCTCCTCTTCCTCCCTAGTGCCTCTCAACCCCTCACTCCTCACAACTTATGATTCCTCCTCAATACTTTCTTTATCACTCTCACTGCCACTGCTGTTGCTAGATGCAGAAGTGTTAGACCCTACCTCCTCCATCTCCACATATCCCTCCTCATCTCTCTCCTCTTCTCTCTCTCTATAGGAGAAACACTAGTCCATCTCTGCAACCTGCTCACAAGCTTAGGGGCATCCTCCTCCATCCCCTCCTTGTCCTCTAAGATCATTCCTAAACTAATCTGAATAGTCCCTCTCCCTCCATCCCTCCCCTAGGCCCACCTCCTCTAGTCCTAACTCTCTTTCCCCCTCTCCCAAGATCAGGATCATCACCATATCCTCTACCTCCACCTCTCCCTCCATCTCTACCTCCTCCTCGGCCTCCATCTCTACCTCCCCCTCAGTCTTCAGCTCTCCCACAGCCTCGACCTCCATCTCTACCTCCATCCCTGCCTCCACCTCTCCCCTGATCACCACCTCTTCTCTATCACTGTCTCCTCATCAAAACCCCAATAATAGGCTAGGTAACATCTGTCAGGGAAACATGTCACAACTATAGTAACCAAGCATCAAACTATGGAGTAGTGCCTACAAAAAAACAAGATTCAACATCACTACCACATGGATAAAAGCATAAGAGAACAATCAACAGAGCATCTATATCAAAGGACCATAAAGAAAGTATGATATCAAGCAAGGAAAAATTAAATAAAATAATCTAGATGCATCAATAGTGGCTGATCACCACATCCACAGAATAGGTCAAAGACCATCAAACTCAGTCCTCGTAGTATGGACTGGGATCATAGCTCCCCAAACATTGATATCTTGGGATTTTCATACAAATTAAGCATATGAATCTGTCACATCCTGACGCTCGCTAAACTACCACAACACCCTATCAATGTTGTGCAAATCAATCATGTGGACATGCTTAGTGACATGACTAATCAGGAACCTCCTCTAAAGTAAGGTGTGCATCCTCACCATCCCAAATAGGACATGATCTATATGGTCTCTAGGTGAAATAAGGAATCATGTAAAGTTGTTGTATCCAATACATAAGATGCCCCATATGGGACTAGACCATGACTCCATCATACATAAAAACATAAGGTCTCCCTGCAGGAAGATCATGATCACTAATAGGTCTGCAGACAACTATGTGCTCCCATGCCGAGATCTAAAGAAAGGTCACGCCACATCCAAGTGACTTACCACCCTAGTAAGCCATGTAGAACATGTGATAGTACATTTTCCCTAGCATACAGGGCCCCTAAGCATAAATAGTATGGTCTCTCACCATACTCTGAAGAACAACTCCATATCCAATAGAGAATCCAAGTTGCTTACTGTTGGGACACAGAATCCCATAGATCAAGCTACCTAATAGTGTAGTCAACCTGTCTAAACCCATGCCAAATATAGACCATAGGATATCATAGGGATCAGACATCCCTAACTAATCAATAGGTACACCAAACATCTCAAATAAAGAAGCAATGCCAGGCTACTGGGTGAACTCTACTAACACCCCTTGGATAAGAATCTAGAGAATGTTGTAAACATCTTCAAGAGTGACAATGCACTCTCTAGTGGGAAGATGAAAGGTGCACATGTTTGAGTGCCACCTCTCCAAAAGAGAAGAGATTAGACCCCTATTGGTCATGATCTCAGATATGTAAGTGATCTAGTACAATCCTAAATGCCTAAGGACATCCCTCTCATCCTCAGAGATCTAAAAGTGGTATGCCAAACTTGGTGGTCTGGACTCTCGGCAGCGCAAAACATTGCCAGTTACCTGAAAAAGAATAGTACATATAGTAATCAGTGTCAAGATCAACAAAACAAACAAATAGATGCAAAAACACTAAGTATAAAGTACAATAGAGAAATTGTGAAACACAAAAAACATTTGCGACACATTTATAACGATTCCAGCAACCAAACAACAATTGTGAAACATAAGTCACAATTGCGGTAATAAAATCTTTGAATGCAATAGGTACACTTATATATTATGAAAGGGAATCAACAATTGTGGTATGCACTCATCAAATGCGACAAAATCTCTGACGATTGTGGTATAGTTATAAAAAATGTAGAAAATCAATTCAACTTAAAAGCATTATTGACAAGCAATAAATGCACACACAATAAGAAACTCACTGCACAACCTATCCCCTCTAGACAACCAAAGGTACAGACTCGGTCAAACACATGCATGACTCCCAAAAGGCCCGCCATCACTGAAAACAAACAAGAAAAGAAAAGAAAATTAGAGGCAAATCTTATAAGAGAATCAATAGCTCCAAAGTGCAAAATGACAAATGAAAGGGCCCACAAGATATTTATAAATGATCAACAAAAACCTTAATTGCTCAAGGATCCCTATTTTATCATTCCAGCCCCCGAAATCTTTTGCAGCTAAAATCAGGAGCAATTATAACTATTTTCATGTACTATTGGATGCCAAGATAATCATTTTGTAAAATCAACAAATTGATGCTCCTGTCGTGAATTTTCACTCAATTTTTTTGAGGGGGCATAAATCCACCTATTATTGCCAGGACAAGCTAGGGAAAGATCAAAACAAAAGATTCTTTGACACAATGCAATAAGCCACAATGCATTAAAGAGGGGAAAATGTAGACACCCTAAAATGAACATACTTGCGACCTTACATTAAAACACTAATTTTCATCTATTAATTAATGCTTTTTTTAATCATTAATTAATCATATATTTATCCTAAAATCTATTCCCAAAATCATTTAATCATATCCTCAAAATTAATTAAATAATTAATTAACTTTTATTAATTAATTAAATTCAATTTCCTAAAGTTTAAATTTAAATATTTAAACTTATTAATTAATTCTTCTAATTAAATTAATTTGATTTTACTCAAAAATTCTATTTAAATCAAAAGGGAATTCAATTATATCATGTTTGAATACTTTAATTTAAAAAATCAATTAAATATTCAAATAAATCCTTTCTCTAGTACAAAAAGGTAACTCTTAATCAGCTCTTCAGTTAACTAAACATCCCCTCTTTTCTCCAAGTTGAAGAGGTGGAGTTTAGTGGTTGCTTTTCAGTTAACTAAAAATCCCCTCTTCTCTCCAAGTTGAAGAGGTGGAGTTTAGTGATTGCTTTTCAGTTAACTAAAACATCCCCTCCTCTCAAAGTTGAAGGGGTGGAGTTTATAGACTGCTTCTCCAGTTCCTTTTGATCTCAACCATTCATCCTCCAATTTCTGGGATCGATCTCATCTATGCAAATAATTTTCCATATTCTATATAATCAACCCTTCTCAACCATTTGAAGGATCCATGATTTCATGTTTTGTGCACTCGTACTCTACAGGATTCTTACAAAGCATCAAGCATTCTTGTGATCATATCAATATTATTTTCTCAACACTCCCAAGTCACAAACACTACCGATACCAATACTGAGCACCATTCATCCAACATTTTAGAAGGAGTAGAGAGAAGCAATAGAAGCTTCGAGCATTGTGATTTACATTCATTTGTTTTCCTCTTTTATTTCTTGTTATTTTATTGTCCATAGATTCGTTCTTAGTAGGTTTGATTGTTTTCCTCCATTACAAATCAGTGCTACTAACCCTCGTTAATTGAGTGTGCAGGATTGGATCTACACAGTGGGATTACAAATGTTGGTTTTGTTATGGATCACCATTTTGGGGTGAACAAGAAGGATGAATTACAAAGAAAGGATTGTGTTTGTGTTTGATTATCTGTTTGTACATTCATGCTTGATCAGTATTGATTTTGTTGATGTTTTATCTTTAATAGTCTAGTTTGGGGGATACAGATATGTGAAAAAAATTTAATACGATATTTCCACCTGTACTCTATTTGGTATTGGAAAGTCCTCTATTCTCATGTATGCCCTGTTCATATTAATACTAAGTTAAGGTCTATGACCTTTTAGTGGGAAACAAAATGTTGGAAAATGTACATTATGACTCTCTTAATCTTGAAGTTTGAATGAATGAATGAATGATTTATTTTTCTTTATGTGCTTCTCAAGGTCATATTGTTGTTGCCTTTTATTTATATTATTGTGTTTTATGCTCATTATTTATATCTATGCATGTTCCATTGTATTTCTTGCAATAATTATTTATCAGTTGCCCCTAATTGATCAATTTTTGAATATTTTAGAGAAAAATTAACCATCAACAATCTTGTTGTAAATAATTTAACAATGGAAATATTATGTTTTGATTTTCCTAAAATGAGTTGAGTTTAGTCTTAGAAGTTATGCAACTTTATAATATTTGAAAAGGTGATTTAAACATCCAAAATAAATTTTTGATAGGCAATTGTATTCTTTCATGCTTTTGGATAATGATATGCCATTGTAGTTCTCATGTGATTTCACAATTTTTTATAAAAATGCGCATCATTTTAAAAAATAAATACAAAAATTCTCTTCTACATGGAGATACAAAGTTATTTGAAAGTTGGCGATTTGCACAACGATCCAAAAATAGTTGAACATTATTGATCCAATACTATGGTTGTGACTATTATGGTAAACATACATGAAAAATATGGAGATACACTCAAGGTACTTCAATCATTGATCTAACACTTAAACCATTTTACAAATGCCTCGAAGATACATGGTCTTGTAGAATGTCAATATTTAAAGATATTCCATAATAATTCACAAAAATGTGGAATCGTAAATGTGTCACACAAACTATGATAGAATGTGTGATAATTCCATGACCTCACAAAAATTTGGAATTATAACATAGAAAATAGATATTTTGATAGAATGACTTAAAGATAGATGGGCTTGTGGGATGTGAAGAATCCAATCCAACATAAAATGACTTTGATGGACCGTTCCACATTTTCTAACATACTCTCAACCTATACCTACATGATAACTTTTGAACAAGCCATGAACATCTATCAAAGAATGACATATAAAGGAAATTTCTACCAAATAATGTATTTTTCACTACTCCCTTACAAATATATGCAAAATGTAGAAGCATTAACAAAGCACATAGATTAGTTGACATAACAATTGTAGAGCTAGCACAAAATGGATTTTTTAAAGGGTTTTTGAAATCTTAAAGCATATATAATTGATATCTATAAGTAAATACACATGACAACCATCCTATGATACATTATTCAAATGCTTGAAAGAACTCATGGATATACAAAAGATGTAGTTGCGTAGTTGTAGATATCCAAAAATATTAATATTATTACTAATATTGAATTCCATTTTATTCATCTAACTATTTAATTAAATTAATTAAATAGTTTCATTTGTGGTATTTACATACAAAATAAATACTTTCCTAATATATTTTATTTAAATACAATTCCCCTCACAAATCCCCTTTTAATAAATCTATATTTATTAAAAACCCTCCACTACCATAAAAATCCTCTAAACTTGGATTAAATTAAAATAATCCTCTCCTAACCTTTTGCTAAAAACACCTCTTGCTAATATCCTTCTAATGTTGATTTAAAAGGTAATTTACCTCTAATCATGTGAACAATCCCCTTTGAAATTTCCAACCTAACCCTCAATCCTAGCCACTCATCTCTCTTCCACCTCTTAATCTCAATCGTCCATCCCCTTCTCAAATCTATAAAAAGAGGCCTTTCTCTCTTTCATTTCATCTCTCATCTTGTTGTTGCATTGCTATTATGCCCATTTTGCTTTAGAATTTCATAGTGTTTTCACACTCATAGTTGTTTTCTTGATTAAATAATCTAGAGATCACATGCTAGGAATTTGGTAAAAAAATCATAGCTTTAGTATAACCTTCAATCTTTCTTTGCATTGCATTCATGATAGCTTAATTGTCATATCTTAAGAAACTTTGAGAGTAATTTTTCCATACTAGCTCTTGAATCCTTCTTCCATCCATCAATCTTGCATTCATCTTAGCATTTTCACTTGGGGATTTTGAGTATTGTGTTTGAGAGAGAACATTCACACCTCCATAAGAGAGAAAATCAAACAAGCTTCTTGGGTGCACTTTTTTAAATCTCTATCCGATGATATGAGGATCATTTTGTTGTTTTTGTGCTTGTTATTTGAATCTTTTACATACTAACCCTCTAATGGTTTGATTCTATAGTTGATGATTGTAGACTAGATATTTCCTTATATACATTTTGGCACACCCAGTGGGACCCACGTCCCTTTAAATATTCCTTCTCTTCTCTTCTTTTTCTTTCATTTCCGTCCAGTTGACAAATCAATGTCTTCATTTTTATGCAGAGGCATCTGTGTATATGCAGATTTGTTCTGGGTCACCGATCGACATTTGTGCTCAATTGACATCTCTGATACCTTAACCAGTGTCATCGACGCAACATATTTTTTCCCTAATCTTGCAAACTTAACCTTTCATTTTTATAGAGTTCTTAGAGTTTTTGTTGTGTTTAAGACTTTAGAATTTGGTTTTTTTAGTAGAGATTGGTTTGTACAAGCTGTTATAATCTCAATTTCTCTTTAGAAAACAAGTCTTTAAAGAAAAAGTCACTAAACAATTTTGATTTAGGTTTTGGGCAATCTCAGCATAGGTCTATGTAATAGATTTAAGGGTTTTTGAAGAGAGGACATGTTAATCATTTTGTTGTGGTTGTTGTCTTTTTGAGTTTTTGTAGGTACAATAGCATCTGTCCATACGCTGGTTCATGTTTCAGCAACTCATAATCCTCTGTTACATCAAGTCATCCTAAGTACTTAGGATAACCTTTTATCATTTAAGCATCATCCTAGAATCATCCATTCCCCTAATCTTGCATCTTATTTATCTTGCACATCATCCATAGGAAATTGCATTAGAATATTTCATTTCTTTAGTAGCATTCATTTCATGCCACCAAAAACTAGATCCAAGAAGAGGAAAGACATGTGCACCAACTATGCCACTAGATTGTCTAATCCAACAATAGATCATAACAATGACATAGTCCCTTTTGACCATTATAATTAAGTTCCAAGAAAATTTATATGGGTTGACCCCGATGAAACACCTATCCAAAGTGCTATGGAGGCATTCATGAGCCATCTTGGAAATGCACACATGGTCAACGCCATCATTGGACATAACAACCACACCATTCACGCCAATTTTCAGCAAGAAGGAATTCAACTTTCACCTAGGATCATACCGCCATGAATTATACTATCTTTAAACATCCAAGGTGACTTTCAAACTCCTTGGTAGAAGAAATTTTTGATCCAGGACTCAGAATGTCCAAATTTGGATCCATTATAGCTCATTTCCTCCAGCCAATAGCTAGTCGATCTATAGTGCACACAGTCGCATAACTTACACCACTTTCTATCCAGGGACCTCTAGTCCCACAACCATCACACCCTATCCAAACTTCACAACCCACTCAACTCATTTATTATCAACCAATCATTATTTGATGCACCCTTGCTCAACCAATTGTCTCGCAACCGCTAGTCATGCAAGCTGTGAGCACTTCAAACCCACTTTCGCACCAACAACAATTCACCACTAGCATGATAGTCACAGAAGCCTATAACCAACCCTCTTTTTCACAAGGTCTCACATTCCATGCTCAACCAATAGTTACCCAACCTACCTCAGCTCCACTTTTTCCATCACTTGTGCAAGCACAAAACAACTCGCCAACTTCTCATCAGACTTATCAAGATGGCCAAAAAACAAAAACTAAATCATCCTCCACTTGGATCTACTCTCAGGCCACTATGCAAGTACTTAGGATACCAATGCAATCTATCAATTAAAATCCTTCCACCTCCCAAGCACAACAATCATTCACCAACCCCTTTTCCATACAGCTTGTTGCACAACCCCTCCAACATCAGCTACCAGTATACACTAATTACTTGGCCATGCCTCCATCCGCAGCATCAAAAATCATTCCACCTCCTCAGAAACCAACTGTTACTTCTCACATCAACTACCTTGCTCCTCCCACTTGAGGCACTTTCTCACAAACCATTCATCCTATGCACAATAATGTGACCATTCCACCAGTTTATGTGGGGCCAACCCTAGTCCCTCCCACTTATCAACTATCTCAGCAAGCACAACTACACTACCAAAAGCAATATGTCAGTGAATCATAGCTTTTTCCTTTACAACCCATCCACCAATCCCCTTATCACACCCCTCAGTACCTTCTGCAAAATCCTCCTTATTCCCAAACACCTTTTGACCCATATCACACACTTAGATCTAATATAATGGGAGGTTCGCCTCCTCAACTGATCAACCAAGAATGGGAAGAGATGAAGAATGCTCTTAAGGATCTCCAGGCCAAGAATGAAACCAAGACGTTCAAATTTGAAGAGGTATGTCCCTATCCTTTTGACCGATCCATTACAATAGTCCCTTTTCCCAAACATTTTGAAACTCCCAAATTTGATAAGTATAGAGGGAAGGGAGATCTTTCTAGTCATATCAAAGAGTTCTACATGGCATGCCAAGAGGTAGCATACAATGAAAACTTTCTCCTACGCCTCTTCCCCAAAATCGTGGGAGGATCGACTCTTGAATGGTTTTAAAAAATCCCCTATGGTTTGATTACTACATTCGCAGAGTTGTCAAAAAAATTTGTGACCCAATATGCACATCTTGTTGAGAGTGAGGTATCTCTCCTAGACCTGTGCAACTCCAAAAAGAAAGGTGGAAAAAGCATGGTAGACTATCTCCAAATATGGCAAGGCCTTACTATCAGATTATCCTACCAACCTCTTGAGAAATATCTGGTTAAGATATTCATTGGCAATCTGCACCCCAAATTGGCACACAATGTTTGCATGAATTGTTTACAGACATACCAAGAAATCTACGGAAAAGGTATGGACCTTGAAAAGGGCCTCATAGATGATGGAACCATCAAACTCTACAAGAAGACAAGTCATGATAGATCCAACAATGATAGATCCTTCTATTGGAACAAGAACAAGAGCGTTGTGACTGATGGTGTCACAGATACCAAACATGTCTAGATTATGGTAGCTGGACCTCAAGCACCCACTCTGACATATCAACAATCAGTGTTTGTGTATTAACAACCCGCATATCAACAACCTACATACCAACCCATCACTACCCAATAGAGCACACCAATGTATCTCCCTCCTGGGATAAATTTTCAATCCAATTATCAAATCCATTCTAATCAAACAAACGCCATATCCGTCCCCCACAGACAAAATAAACCCCAAGTTCAGAACACACCAAATGCACATTCAATCCTTTGGGTGAATCCATAGATCTCATATTCCAAAAAATTGCTAAAGCCAATCTAATTTTGTACCCACAAACACAACCTTTTGATGAATTAGCACCAAAACCTGCATGGTATATGGCTAATGTGTATTGTGAATATCACCATGTTAAGGGACACACAACCATCAAGTGCATGAAGTTCAAAAATTATATTTAGGATCTTACAGACAAAGAGGAGATCATCGTCGATGCACCAACTCAACCCTTGCTGAATACAATTCTACAAATCTGCCAAAATGTGTTTCCTCAACACGACACTGGCAAAGGACCTGCCAATCCCACTGAACCCTCTAACCAAGGGAAGGGAAAAAAGGAGATAATTCTGACAAGAAAGACTAATATACTACAACATACATCAATTATGATCATCTCATTAGTTGTATCTCCTGATCTAAACCTTCAGTTAACGTCATTCATATTAAAGGCGTAGATAACCTTTGTGCAATCACCTCCTGCTGAGGAAGAATAACTATTGCAGGCGCTAATATTGATCCCCCTTTTGGAGCACAATACAATCTATTGGAATACCTAGGGAATACCCCTACTAGAATATCCATCTTGGATCTCCTCCTCACTTCACCTATCCACCAAGAAATCCTTAATAAAGCCCTACAAGAATCTCATGTCCCCAGTAACATTGATCCTACACAATTCCAAAATCTTGTGGGCCACCTATCCACATCTTGCAGAATCTCTTTCAAACTATCATAAATTCCATCCATTGAACCAAACCACAATCTCCCTCTCCATATCTCCATCACGGTTAAAAACTTTTCCATCAAATGGGTCATGATAGATAATGGATTGACCCTTAATTTATGTACTTTGAAATTCATCAAACAATTGGGATATACTAAAGTAGACATAATGAACAATGTCATCACCATCAAGGCATATGATAATCTAGAATGAACATTATAAGGTACTATTGCATTGCCCATTCAGCTAGGCCCAGTGGTACAAGATATGATATGCCACATTGTTGATCTTGACCTCCCCTTTAATATCCTCCTTGGATGCTCTTGGATTCAATGTATGGAGGTTGTCCCATCCACCTTTAATCAATGCATCAAATTCCTAGATAACGGAACTAAAGTGACCATCCAAAAAGATCCCCAACCCTTCACATACTGCCATGCATTGGAAGCTTCCTTCCCGCATTCTAATAATTATTCCAAGATTGACATTGGCACCTCTGTCGCTAGTTCTTCTCAAACCCATTCAGACCCAGAGACAATCCTCTTATCCACCCTTTCCATGGTCCAGATCAACAACAACGGTTGTGGAGATTATAGTGTATAAGATGCCTTCACAATGGAAGCATTACCATCCAATCCAAACACCCAAGGCTACCCACCAAATCAAAGCACAATAGGACCAAAGATGAGCGAACCAAAGTAACTCAACTCTACCACTTTCATTTCCCATGATATTCTGAATGGCCAGGAGATGGCACCAGACATTAATCAGTGACTTTAAAAATATCCGCACCCCCAGACAAGGATCTCCTTAATTATTTCAAAGGAAAATATCATTCATCTCACACACTGGTTACAGAAAAATGGAACTATCAAGAAGGTATCTTAGGCTATGATGAGCGTGAAATGAAAGCTCTTTTTAAACCTATGCTACAAGAAAGGCATCAAGGCCTTGGTTTTGACTCTGCCATGACTAGGGTCACCAATGAAAATAGCTACGCCTATGGTAAACCCTAGGTGAAATCAATGAAATTGAAGATAACCCAAAAGAGAAAATTATGATAGCCTATGATGATGTCTTCGATGATGAAACCTTCTTGGGAAACTCTGTCCTCTGCCAACTTTCTATTAACTTCATTTACCATCCCCTCGTCCATCCCAAACACATAGACTGGGACCAACCAAGCCTCACACACATTGATGAGCTCCAGAGTGAGGAAGTTCTCCCAAGGCATACTTTGGGGAAGATGAGGCCTTCAACCACAAAAGTGAAATTGAAAACAAAAATAAAAAAGTGAAAAATTGATCCCTTAGTGAAAACCCCTCTGGGCCGCTATCTGATCGCAAAAAAGTGAAAACAAAAGGCATATTTTCTGGTGAAAACCTCTCTGAGGTGCTAGAGGATGAAGACCCTCCTCTTCCTCTCATCCATGATTACAAGACTGAGTAGTCATCCATTCTCATGGAAGAAACAAAGCCTATCAACCTGGGTACCAAAGAAAATCCTAGCATCACTTACACATCACTGACAGAAGGTGAAGAAAAAACCCTCATTTCTCTCCTACAAGAATCCATAGATAAATTTTCATGGTCTTATTCTCACATTCCAGGATTAGACCCTAACTTGGTGGTTTATCATCTAGCCATGGATCCAAATATTGAACTATTAAAGAAGAAACATCGCAAGATGCATCCCCAGGTAGCATTATTAGTCAAGGCAGAATTGGAAAACTCTTGCAAGCTAAAATCATCCACGCCATTGACTATTATGAGTGGATCTCCAACATGGTGTCAGTATCCAAACCAAACTAATCAATCATGATATGCACAAACTTTTAGGATCTCAAAAAAGCATGCCCAAAGGATGATTTCCCCCTACCCAATATTGACATTCTTGTAGATCTTACCGTTGGACATGAGAAGTTGTCTCTCATGGATGATTTTTTAGGATATAATCAGATTCATATTGCAAAAGAAGATCAACATAAGAAAACATTTACAACCCCCTGGGTACCTTCTGCTACAATATGATTCCATTTGGATTAAAGAATGCAGGGGCGACTTATCAAAGAGCCATGACCGTCATCTTTCATGACATGATCCATAAAATTCTTGAAGACTATGTGGATGACATCTTGGCCAAATCAATCAAAAGAGAAGATCACCTTGATGTACTAGAATGCGTATTTGATCAGCTCAGTTGCTATGGTCTAATGCTAAACCCTAAGAAATGTATTTTTGGAGTCACATTAGGAAAGCTCCTAGGGTTCATTGTATCAAGAAGAGGGATAGAGATAGATCCAAAAAAGGTGCAAGCTATCATGTAAATGCCTACACCCATAACACTTTGGTAGTTACATATTCTACAAGAAAATTTGCAATTTGTGCATCGTTTCATCTCTCAACTAGAAGACAAGTGTCAACCATTCACCCATATTCTCCACAAAGACAACAACTTCAAATGGGATCCTCAATACCAAAAGATTTTTGAGAAAATTAAAAAATATTTGGAAAGTCTACCTATCTTGGTACCACCTACACTAGGTTGGCCACTTATCTTGTATATTCTTCCTAATACAACAACAATGGGGGCACTCCTTGATCAATTAGACAATGATGGAAAAGAAAGAGCCATTTATTACATCAGTTGAACCTTAGTAGGTTATGAGCTCAATTAATCTCCTATGGAAAATCATGCTTGGCAGTGGTTTTTTCCACTCAAAAAATTTTCCACTATATTCTTAGTCACACAGTAAAGCTTGTTTTAAAACTAGACCCTCTCAAATACCTACTATCTAAGACTACCCTCACAGGTCGAATGGAAAAATGGGTTATTCTTATTAGAAAATTTGATATTCAATATGTGGACAAAAAGGCCATTAAAGGGAAAGTCATCACAAATCAACTAGCAGAGGCACATTTGGTGGACGCATATCCTTTGATCATAGAATTCCTAGATGAACATCTATGCATGGTTGAAGAACAACCCACCTGGAAACTTTACTTTGATGGATCCTACACAACTCATGGTGCAGGGGAAAGAACACTTTTTGTCGCACCTCAAGGTGACTACATCCCTAAGTCATTCAAATTGGGATTCCCCTACACAAACAACATTGAAAAATATGAGGCTCTTGTTTCAATAATCTGCATGGCCATCCAATGGAACATCACGGACATATATGTCTTCAGATATTCCTAGAAAATCATCAAACAAGCCTTGGATGAGTACCAAATAAAAGACAAAAAAATGATGCCTTATAAAGAGATAGTTGACAAGATGAAAGAGCATTTTCTCCACTTACAAATGACCCAAGTGCCACAACTAGAAAATACGGCTACTGATGCAATGACCACTATTGGCTCCCTTTTAAAGATTCCTTGCGACTCTATGTAATATGAATTCTTAGTTGAGAAAATTTACGTGCCTGCCTAGGAGAATGATGAATCAGACCACGTATGTATCTTGGTTGGTCCCTAGTCCCCATAGTACCACAATATTTATGCTTATCTAGAAAATGGTATCATCTCTCCCTATCTCACCAATACCCAATGCCAGAACCTCATCTGTAGAGCTTCCAACTACACTATTGTAGCCAACACCCTTTATTGTCGAGGCTATCACAATATTCTCTCAAGATGTTTAGACAAATTTGAGGCCACCCAGACTTTGCGAGAAGTGAAAGCTGGGATTTGTCATGCCCACACAAGTGTCATGGTCCTAGCCAAATAAATTTTACAGGAAGGATACTACTAGCCCATAATAGAACATGATGCTTGTGAGTTTGTAAAGAAGTGCTTACCATGTCAACAACATGCCAATCTGATTCATGCTCCTGTGGAAGACCTACATCCCATTGCACCTCCTTGGCCTTTCTCTTGTTGGGGTTTAGACCTCATTGGTAAAATCACTCCCCTCTCATTTAAAGGACACAAATACATAATCATAGCAATGCAGTATTTTATGAAGTGGGTTGAAGCAATTACACTCACCCTTACCATAGGTGTCCATATTTCAAAGTTCATCCTCTACCACATCATCTTCCATTTCTACATCCCCTCCACCATCTTCAAATATCATAGAAGGCTATTTAAAACCAACATGTGGAAGATTTATGTGATCGCCTCCATATCCATCACCGCTACTCCAGTTCATATTTTCCTCAAGGTAATGACCAAGCTGAGGCAACCAATAAAACCCTTCACAAGATCCTCAAGAAAGTTATCAATGATACTGGTCGTGATTGGCACCTCAAAATTAACCCCACCCTTTGGGCATATCATACTTCCTACCGCACTCCCATAGACACCACTTTGTATTCCTTTGTCTATGGTGTTGAAGCTGTATAACCAATTGAGGTCAAACTACCATCATTGCATGTGTCACTCAAGGACATGATCACAAATGAAGACTATCATGTGGCACACTTTATGAAATTAGATCTATTAGATGAGAAATGCCAATAGGCATATGAACACTGTTAGAAATAACTGAGAGGGGGGGAGTGAATCAGTGGCCTCAAATTTTAATCCAATTTAAACTTTAATCCACAAATCAATACTTCTCAAATTATTAAGTCCCTACAAGATGTATGTTTTTGAAATACTTGAAACAAATAACCATCTGTCAGTTTACCTTGTCTATCCTTATTCTCCTTGATAACTGATAAGCAGTAAACTGTATTTACCGATACTCAGTAAATATGCAAAGTATACCAGTCAATCCATAAATGCATATGTAGAATGTAAAACAATAAATTAATGAACCATACACATATAACACAAGGATTTTAACATGGAAACCCTGTTAAGGGAAAAACCACTAGGACCAGTACCCCAAATTTTCACTCTTCTGAAGTGAGCCCTATTAGGAGCCAACCCTGTTAAAGGTTACAAACACACAGTTAAGTGAGACCTTGTTAGAGGATTTTTATACATAGGTTGTCACTTAGTATCTGGCATCTATGCTACCATCCTTGAATCAGTCTCATGACTGTCAATAGGCTTTATGCAAACCTTACTACCATCCTTGAATCAGCCTCCTTCTTAGACTGTCAATAGGATTTAGGTAAGACCGGTGCTACTATCATGAGTCAACCTTCTGGTAATCTGTTAGGATATACCTCAATTACAAAAGACTTTTAAGTCCTACTCTGTTAAGAGACTTAATGCTTCAATGGTTAAACTGAAACAAAATGACCTATTTCTAATGGAACTAAATTGTAGATTTTTAGATCTATTTACTTACAATATCTTTCTGATCAATGTATCAATTCAATTCCTTTGTACTTAAGTCTTTATAATCTATGATGCTGTGCTTTTCTGTTCATCATTGTCTATAGAATTCTTTAGCTCTCCCTTAGCTTGATTGATCAGGACTGCATGAAGTTTATCCTTCATCAGTTTCTCTTTAGCATCTTCTATCAGTTCACTCCCCCGTGTATCTGATTGCTTTCATCCAGGAATGAATTATACTTGTCTCTTATATAGACATGATGTTCCTTAATTCTAGGTTCTTGATTCTTGATTCTTGTCATGAAAAATAATCCAGCCAAATTGATTTTTGGCTTTAACTCCTGATTTATCTCGTAGTTGTCTTCTTGCTAGTTGTACAAATCACTTACTTAACTGTGGTTGAATAAAACAAATAAAACAACCAGTTAATTCTATCCTTTAGCTCTTCTAGCTAGATATTTTGTCATTTTTTTATCTCTCTGTTCTGTCGGTCAACTCTGTATTTCATCGCTAGTGACAACTGCCAGTTCTGTCAGTGTCGCTTCAGTTAGCTTCAGGATCTCCGTCCATCGGGCATTATTGGATCTTGCTCATTGGGCAACACTGCTTTTAGCTCATCGGGCATCTTGTGATTCTGCTTCATTGGGCAAAACTGTCTTCTGCTCATCGGGCATCACTGTGACTTTATCTCTATCTTTACCGATGGTGTGCACTCCCCTGGTGTAGTCTGTCACTTGGTGAATACTTGACTTTTATGCATTGTTGAAAGCATAACATTTATTTCATTGATTCTCTGAAGTCTTTAGCATTATGTATATGACCATACAGATGATATCAAGTTGACATCAATGACAATACAAACCATTAATTGATTTAATGTCTTGCATCATCTTCAACTTAACATTATCAAACATTCAATCAGTTACATGTCATCAATCTCTCCCTTTGGCATTGATGGAAACATACTATATTATCACACTATACTATTTCTAATACAATATGAAATACAATTGTTGAGATTTATCAAATTACCAAACAGTTTGTTTTGATAACCGATAAAAATGTCTGACTGCTGGTGAGCTCTGTATTAGCACAGATTTGATTCTTGCAACTTTCCTTTTTCTTCTTCTGACGTGTTGTGTCCTTTGTTTGCAACTTTTATACAAATTCTCTCCCTATGGATATGATCTCTCCCTATTTAGAGTAATCTGATAATGAATAGTTTCTGATGATAATATGGATACATTCTCTCCCTTTGACATTAATGTCAAACAAGTATTTTCAAAAATATCTAACATTTTGTCAAATAATGTCTTCTATCCATAATATATTCCTTGAATTTCCCTTATCCATTATCAATATAACAATCTGCTCTGGTGCTCTTTCTGATATATACCTCTCTGTATATAGATGTATCTTTGAAGTTCAGCTTTTGCTTGCATCAATCATGAATGATATTCTGATAATATATGGTTGATGTAGCCTTCAGTCCTTTTACTGACTGGTAGACATGGGTTTTACCCTTGTTCTTTTCCTTAGGTACTCAAATGTATCCTTGGGCAGTGGCTTGGTGAAGATATTAGCCAATTATTCTTTTGTTTGCCCATATTCAAGTATCACCTCCTTTTCTTAAACTTGTTCTCTTAAATAATGATACTTGATGGCAATGTGTTTAGTCTTCACATGCATGACTAGATTCTTGGAAATATTTATTGCACTGGTGTTATCACAATAGATAACTATTGGTTCTATGATCTTCATATGCATACCTTCCAGCAACTATTTGATACATGCAATATTTGAGCAGCAACAACATATTCTGCTTCTACAGTGGACTGAGAGATGCATCCCTGCTTCTTTCTAATCCATGTGACAAGTCTGACACCCATAAAGAATGCTCCTCCAGTTGTGCTCTTTTGGTCATCAAGATTTCCATCCCAATCAGCATCGGTAAACACTTTTAGTCCAAATTTTCCTTCTCTTCTATACCATAATCCAAATTCCTCAGTATTCTTCAGATATCTTAGAATTCTTTTCACAGTAGTTATATGTGATTCCCCGGGGTTAGCGTAAAATTGAGCAACAATTCCTACTGCATGTGCAATATCTGGTCTAGTGTGTACAACATACATGATTTTCCCTATCATTGATCTGTATAGAGTCTGATTTACCTTTGTTGTCTTGTCTTCCTTAGTTAATTTGCATCCAGTAGCCATCAGTGTTCCAACAAGTTTGGAATCTTCCATCTTGAATATTTTAAAAATTTCTTTGATGTATTTGGATTGTGTAATGAAAATACCTTCACTTTGTTGAATGATCTATAGACCAAGAAAGAACTTGATCTCTCCAAACATAGACATCTCAAATTCCTTGCTCATCTCATCAACAAACAATTTGCATAGCATATCATTACCTCCAAATATGATAACATCAACAAATATTTCAGCAATCAAAGTGTTAGCATTAGTATCTTCTTTCAAATAAAGATTATTGTTCTCACTAGTCCTTATGAATCCAATATGTATTAGATAGGAATGAAGTCATTCATACCAAGCTTTGGGAGCTTGTTTTAATCCATACAAGGCTTTGTGAAGTCTACATACCATGTTCCGCTTGTCTGGATCTACAAACCCTTTTGGTTGCTCAATGTATACCTCTTCTTCAAGTATTCCATTTAGGAATGCTGACTTGACGTCCATTTGATATACTTTGAATCCTTTGTATGCAACATAAGCAAGTATAATTCTTGCTCCTTCTAGCCTAGCAATGGGTGCAAAGGTTTCTCCATAGTCTATACCTTCCTCTTGTGCATACCCTTTGCATACTAGTCTTGCTTTGTTCCTTGTGACTTCTCCATTCTTGTTTAGTTTGTTCTTGAATATCCATTTTGTACCAATGACATTCTTGTCATCTAGTCTTGGCACAAGTGACCATATCTTGTTCTTCTCAATCTGTTCAATCTCATCATTCATAGCACTTATCCATTCTTCATTATCTAGTGTAGCATTGACAGACTTTGGTTCAAACTCACAAATTAAGCAATTTGAGTTTAAAGACTTACT